>JAQFYC010000260.1:0-68446 GCA_034694165.1 Tomocerus mixtus
TATGTTATGGTAAATAAGTGAGTATTCTGGGCAATATATTTATATGAGATGGAGTGGTGTACTGTACTGTATTCTGTATGCTGTATTGTATGTAGAATGGAGAGCGAGCGAAGTGAACTGATTGTAATTGCGAGTGTAGAGATAAAGTAGAATCTCTTTCTGTAAATTGGACGCACACTCAATTCTAGTGATATGAGAATGACAGTCTTCGTATTTCTCAAGAGTTCTTCCTGGAATGAATGGAGTGGATTGGATTAGATAGAACGAAGATTCAACTCCAGGCCAGGCCAGGCCAGGCAAATAATAATATCATTCCACTCAACTCTATTCTATGTATATATACGTATAGGATGTATATGTAATGTATTTAAGTAGCTAAGGAACTCTGTTAGATAGATATTCGTTTTTCTACGCAGTAGATGGATGGATGCTGCAATTGATGTCATGTAACTCTATGGAGTCCTAAAGGATGAAGGTAGGCTCTAAGGTAACTAAACATTAGTTCACTTAAGTTACCGGCTTTTACGAGCTGATAGCCATAGCATCCCATGGAATCATGACATGACATGGCAAGGAAGGCATAAGCAAATGGAACATCCAACGATCCAACTTGCGTTAGTTTTTACATCATGTATTCACCATTTCTTATTAGAATCCCTAAGTTCCTTGCTGTGCTTAAGAGAACAGGGGGAAAATGATTTCCTTGCATTGCATTGCTCACTGCTGAACAGAATCAGTCAAACTCTCTCAGGTTAGTATATTACTTTATGTGTGTATGTGATATTCAATTCTATATAGTTATTCATATCGAAAAGTTACACCTTAACTAAAGTTGTACGTAAGTTGTAACTACCCAGTTCCATTGCCCATTAGGCATTAACCAGAAACTCATTGCATGAAGAGGGGAGATTTAGTTTGGTCGAGTGACTTGACTCAACTTGACTTGACTTGGTTGGAGTTGGAGTTGGACTAGTCGGGTCCCTTTTCCTTCGTCCATAAGCGGATGTAATGGCTACATCGCCCTGCCTGGCTTCGTTTGCTCTTCCCTGGACTCTTTGCCTTAGCACTCTTCTTCTTATTCACTTTTTACGACTTTACTGACTTGAATTACACTCTACTGTGTTAACGTTAACGTTACATTTTCTTTTTTCTTTATCCTGCACTGCACTGGAGTGGAGTGGCATAACATTTTTACCCTTCCATATAAGCTTTACATATTTTATTGTGTCTATCTTTTACTATCTAACCAAAGTTTCGTGTTACACTACTTATGCATACATACATACACATATTCTCTGGTTAATATTATTATATAGCACACGAATTTTAGTTACAGGAGATGCTAGAACGATAACAATGTACAGAAAATGCTTTCCCGTTGCACAGCTCCACATTATATGTTGTTACAGTGTGCTAACTACGTATAATAATATTAATTGTTCTCATCTGAAGATATTCGTACACATTGTTAAATTGTTGGTGTATACTTTGTATACCTACATAGAATATTATAAGCACAGTGCAGATTCAAGTGGTAGTAGTTAGCCAAGCCACCGTAGCCTATTTAAGCACAATAAAATTTGTACTATTGTAATTGCATAGAAAAATTGTTGGACAGAAAGTTATGATTTCACAACAACACAATGGCACGTATGAAATTCTACCTACTTAGCAATAGTAGCAATAGCAATAGCAAAAGCAAGTTCTTGTTACTTATCTTATGAATATACACATTGTATTGACTGTAAGTAGGAGAATAAGTTATGTATAATATAGAGGAACCAGTGGAAGAACCAAAGGAACTCGTGCGGGAACTACTTTTTAGAGCACAACACAATACAACAGCATCTACGTTAGTTTTTATGCAAGGAATGGAAGATACTACATAGAAAGACGAAAGACCTAAAGACCAAACACTACCACTACAGAACGGAACACATCATTACACTTACACTGTATAAAATATGTAAGATGTACAGAAAGTAACATAATAATAAAATCCTGGGCTACTCTCTACATACAAAAAATAATACAATACTAATACTACACACACTCACACACTTATATGGAAATTATGTGTTACGTTACATTACTAAGAGAATCTCTTATACTTATACCAGATAACAATGTAGCATGGCATGGCAAAATAATGTTATAGGTGTGTGTCTGTGTGAGTGATGTTAAATTGAGACTCCATTACATTTTGCTCTGGTTGCTTCATCCGTAGACAGAATTTGTAGCTCAGACTTGGGTTTTGGATCTGTTGTTGTTTTGTGGGAAATTAGATGATGAGAAGATGATGATGATGGTATCGTATGATGATGTGTAACATTGCGTAGATGTAGGTAGGTAGGTACAGATAGCAGTGTGGTATCTGCGTAGATAGTACTAGATATGTACACAACACAAAACATAAATCGTGTGTAAGGCAACCTGCATGTTTTATTTTATATTGTACTATGTATGTACATTGTACATACAAAAAGTAAATACATATGTACTTAGTACAAGGTATTTGTGCTTTAAATGCGAGCAATTTAATTTGAGTATGATATCAGAGCAGTGCACTGAATTTGAGATATAGATCAAGGTATCAAAACAAGACAAGACACATAATATTAGCTTTACATCATATTACGTTAGGTTTAGTGGGTATAAATGTAAAAAGGAAGATAGATAGCTGTTCTGTTGTTGTGCGAGATTAGAAGGAATGAACGCAACGATTATTTGTGCGTTAGCAATGTTAATATTATGTGTACATACTAAACGCGCCTTATCAGCATCCTATCTTTCCAAGGTGCAAATGGCTCAACAAGCCAAGCCAGAGCTACAGCCACACCACAATTACTACAACACACAAGACCTTATGCATCTCTTTACTGTACAATCAGCTCGGTTCACTCACTCCAGATCTGAATTACCTGGTTTGGTTTGGTTTGGGTTGCTCTTCTTTATTTGCTTACATACATTAGTTTGTATTTTGTGTAAAGGTAGTTCTGTTGTGTTGTTATATGTGGGTGTAGTTCATAGTGTGTTTAATGTAATGAGATGATGATGGTACATTACATACTTACATAAGTAATGCGAAGTTCGTTTTTCTGTATATTAGCTAGCTAATCACACAACCTAATAACTATACGGGATAAATTGTCTATTCCATCATAGTTAAGATAAATACATGGTAAGGTAGGTTGGCTTTTGGGTTTAGCTTGGCTTTGATTTTGATGTGGTTAGATTCTGTTGGGATACAGTATTTAATTTT
Source organism: Tomocerus mixtus (assembly GCA_034694165.1). Classification (NCBI taxonomy): domain Eukaryota; kingdom Metazoa; phylum Arthropoda; class Collembola; order Entomobryomorpha; family Tomoceridae; genus Tomocerus; species Tomocerus mixtus. The sequence goes on from JAQFYC010000260.1 coordinate 3,263, forward strand.
AACAGTATTTGTATGCGGTGCGGTGTATTCTGGCGATAACGTTTACGTAAGCAGAAAGAATATCTTATCTGATTTTGCGGAAAATATTTTAGATGCTCCTAAGTATTTGTCTTGTATTCTTTATGCACGTGCAGATTTAGATAACCGAATTGTTATTGTATTATTGTGTTCTGTTCTGATATGTATGTTCGTTTCGCTATTTATGTCTATCGTACTGATAATAAAGCTTTAAGGTTGTACTTCTTTGTAAGTACTTCCCTTAATTTAAAGATAAGAATAGGAACAAGGAAAGAAAATCAGAAATTCGAACTATATATAGATATAGATTTGCAAATGTGTGTATGTAAATAATTCGCAAAAATTTACTACGCATTTTAAACTCATACGATGTGATGTGATGTGAGAAGCCGGAATGGATAGAGATAAATATTGAAAGCTTGCATAGATTAAGATAATAATAGTTTTAGGAAGAACGCTTAGAACGATTAAATGGAAACGGCTGTGCAATGCATACATAGTATACTATACTACACATAAATAATATATGTATTTATGTAGTAGGACACTTTAGTATAGTTTATGATTACAATTCACAACAACAAAGTTTTATGATAAGTAAATAAAGTGTAACTTATATTTGCTTTGAGCTTTGAACATCTTTAATGTTGCAGTTACTAATTAAGTACTATACTTATGTACATAAGTAGTGCGTTGTATTTTAGTAACGTATTTTACGAACTACAAAGTGTATGCTAGTACTTATATTGTAAAAGAAAGATTTGCTAATTATGGAATGACTCTGTTCTATACTATAAGTGGATAATGTACTGAAATATCAGTAGAGATAAAGTTGCTCTCTTTTAAATGTATAATAATTTTACTACGAAAGCAAGGCCTCGACTTGGACTGCCATGAAATGCTGTGATATGGATATGACATGACTATTCAATGTTTTTGTTATGTATTTTATCTGTATATGTAGCATGTGCGTAGCACAGACTCAGACGGGAAATATTTTAATCAAAGGTTAATGTTCACTTGGTTCATTTCAGTCCAGTCCAGTCAGTTTCATTTCAGTTCATTCAAATGAAATAGGTTTAAGTATTAATAGGAGAGCAAGGGAGGTCGTGTATTATTTCGAATGGGCTATTTATCCTTGTTGAACCACAATAGTCCAGTTTAAGTTGGCTCTTTTCTAAATACTACACTAAATGTATTATTAAGGCTTGGATTTGGCTAATATTGTGGTTCTTGGTAATTTAGCAAAATGTTTTCATTGCAACATGCAGTTTCTTCCTGATTTGCTATTTTGATATGATCACTTAATTGTCAGGTTGGATGTTTATGTAAAAATAATGTAATTGGATGATTTCAACTATCCCAGTGGAAATTTGTGTACATAATTCTGCAAAATGGTTGTGTATGTATATAACTTGGGAAAACGTGCCGATTTTGAACTGGGCATTCTTTGAAGGATTACGTAAAAGTTTTCTGTAGAAAATATGATTTTTTTTGTGAAAGAATTAAACTATCAAACTCTTCTTGATTTCCATGTGAGAAATGGGAGCCTTGATTTCCGTGTGTAAAGTCCGAGCCAAGATTCCCATATCCCTCAGGATATTTTTATACGGGTTGGCCCAGCTATGATGGGTTGTGTACATTTTTCTTTAAAATGTGAAGGGAAATCCGATACTATTTATGTTCGAGAGGTATGTTTTAATATTAGTATGTATTATTCTGTGGCTGGGCTGTATTCCTTTATCTTATGGCTGGATCATGATGCCAAAGGCAGAGATCGATGAGTGACACGAACATGCAGTTAAAGCTGCTGACTGCTGTCGTCTACGACAGGAATGATAAGTTTTTGATCTGTTTTTGACTTTATGCTTGATTTTGTTTGTGTGTCATGTGTGCTATGACTTATCTATAGCATGTAAGTAGACGTATACGTAGACAGCCAAGCCAGAAATAAATATCCATTGTACATACTGTCGTTTGTATCAGTATTTTAATATCATGTCCTATCACTATCCTACTCCTTTTCACCGTTTTGCTGTAAATATCTTAGCTTATTTATATCACATCATACATATCAGTTGACTTTTTTACACCAGACCAGCATACATATATCTAAAGGAGTTTGACATGACATTATTTGACTTGACGTCAGTAATGTCATGTGAATTCAGAATGTGACCTCAGATGGTCTAAATTAATAATTCTGAATTACTGGATAAGAAAAGCTGGTTTGGTTTGGAAAAAATTTGCACTGTTTTGTAAACAAAACTGAACATGAATAGTATGAGTGAGAGAATAAAAGTCATTAGCCTACACAAGGAAGTTGGAAATTTGTCTGTTCTGTCTCTGAATAGTTTTTTTTCGCTTTATGTGTGTTGTGACAAACTTCGTCATTGCATTATTGCATTACGTAAGTTAAGCGAATGAAGAAATCGCTTTACGTAGGTACGTTGTACGTAACGTGACATAAACTTTGGGTAAATAATAATAACACAGTAAATGTAACAATTTTTGTCCCATGCATAGGCCAATCCAATGTAATGGGAATGGAGGTTAGTTGTTATGGCTGTTTGTTAGTAATCTGTAAGTTAAACTCTGATTTAGGAAATAGCATCACATCACATCAGTTAGAGTACAGAGAGAGATAAAAAAGTAGCACAGCACAATTCTACATCGCAATTCAATACAGTTAACATCGAAAGGAGCCGAGTACATTAGAGTCAAAGTCAATATAAAATGAAATGAGTGTTCTATTCTGTTCACTCACTCACTCACAGAGTCTCTACTCTGTACTGTAGAATAGGGGAAGTAGGAAAAGTCATAAAGTTGAGCAAATATACTTTAGCTGCCTTTTCCTTTGGCTTTGGCTATTCCCTAATCAATAGTTGCATTGCTCAAAGACTATTTTGGTGGGGATACAGAGGACAGAAATGAACTCAAATGAAATGAACACACAAAACGGAAAGCAAAAAAGATTCTAGCAATAATAATAGCACATAACTAATTCCTATACTATAAACATAAACGACTATGTAATGTGAACCGAACATTTAATGTAGCTTTTACAAATAGCTAGCAAAACTACCTACATACATATTTACATACACAAAAAACTATTATATAGTAAGTAAACAAGCAAAACATTTATGGTTGTGGTATGGCATGGAATGGTATGTGTATTACGGTGTCAGAATTCAGGATTTAATGTCCATGAGTCCATTTGGAATGAAATACTAAACTTTTTCCTATTCTGCCTTGTATATGTACATATTTATGCATAACATGTATACTATACAGACAGATACAGCTGCTGTCCTGCACTTAAAACCTACGTTTACAAACTCTAACTAAACTACAGCTGTACTTATGTACATGTTATGATGATAACAACATCAAGAGCAATTTTGTGTGTATGTATGTACTATTTGCATCTGTACTGTAATATACTAATCTATGTAATGCTGTGAACTATGGATTTGTTACTTATTATGGTAGCATATTTTCATTTAACTACAGTTATGTGTATTGGAATGGCTAAAGTAAATAAGAAATGTTGTAATACAGATATTAGCAAAGAGAGTTTATTTGCGACACTCCTTATGCATACAATATGTACAGTTATACATTAAAAGGCATGGGTCATGGAAATCTGAAGCTGAAACTCTGTTTTTGCTCATCATCACATCACATCAGCATTCAATTCAGCATCAGCCTTACTTATTTATTAAATGCAATCTATCTCTAAACTCTAAAGACATGATAGAACTCTTGTGCTCAGTGTTCAAAGACTGAAAGTGAAAATGTCAACTCATGAGAAAAAATGTTAGCTAAGCTAAAGCATAAGAATGTAAATCAGATAAAGTTTATCGAGCGTAGTAATAGTAGTGTTACAGCTACACTATAGTACAAGTAAGTAAAGTAGTGGGACTTATTTAGCCAAAGGAGTAAAGAAATAAGAAAAGAGCTTTTCATTACTTTTAATATATCTAATATACATATAATACAGCTGGTTTGGTCTTTGTAAAGCATCTAGAGTATTAAATGCACTATTTATATTGTTTATATACCGAAACTATGTATTTATGCATAATAGTTATGTATGTATGCTACAGTAAATGTGTAAAATAACATAGTAGTGTTTTTCTATTGATTATAAAGTGATGATGATGGGGATGGTGAATTGAATGGTGATGATGAGAATGAAGGAGTGAATTAATTAAACCATTTGCATTTGCTCGAGGAAAAATAACGAGATTTACAATTAGTTTAATGTTTGTAGTGCAAGTGTTTCAAAAGCGTAAATCAAGCTTAAGCAACCAGCTAAAGCTATTAATCTATAGATGCATAGTGTATACTATGAGCAATAAATCTAAGTGCCATTACATATAGTGAAGACTAAGGGCTATGCATATAAAACCTAAATTACAAATAAAGCAAAGGAAAAACATTATAGAGTTAATTGCCCCATGTATACTTATACTTACAGTATATAGCTATATACATACTTAGCGGAATTCTGTACAAAGTTGGAGGAAACAAAGTAAAATCAGTAAAATCAACACATATCGGCTTTGCTATATGTTATGTGTGTGTTCTGTTACTATTGTGTAAGTAGTATGTAAAGAAGGAAAGCTGCAAAATATATCTATATAAGAAGCAAGCTTACTTGCAGCTAGATATGTAAGGTAAATAGTGAAGCAAAGGAAAACAAGGTCGAAATTTTCATGCAAGTCTCATTGTCGAATTGTGATGTGAAATGATGTGAGTGTAGTGTATGCGTGTAGCAGTAGCAGCTCAGTTCGTTTAGCTGTGCCCTGTGTGGAAGAAGAGGAGAGAATGAGGAGATGATGTTGTTGTTGCTGTTGGAGCCGATTGAGCTCGCTTGCGAGTAGTGTAGATGTAGAGTGCAGAGTTAAAGGAAGAAGAAGAGTAGAGATACATAGATACGTAGTTGGATGAAGAGGAGAGGATTGTTGTGAAGAGAGCCGAGCAGGAGCACACGATATATGTAATGTAATTGAGGTCAACGCCGTGTGACGTCATGTAATCATCAGCTGTTTCTGCCCTCCCCCTCGATATAGATGGGCCACCCCTCTTGTACAAGTTGCCACAGTTCTGTTGCCAAGCAGCCATCTTTCCTTAGAGAGGTTTCCCCCATTTGGAATACTGCAGTCAGTTTGTGTCAGTTTGCAAACACTGTTCTCCCATTCGCAGTTTTCCCTTGCTTTTGCTTTGGAGTTCCCCCAGCACACTAGCAGCAGCTTTTGACATAACAACAAAGCCAAACCAAACCAAACCAAGAACTGCTGTGCTGTGCTGTATCTGTACAGTGCAGTCTGTATACACTATACTAGAGTAAATAGTGTATGTACAGTGTATGTATACTGTAATACAGTATGTATATGAGAAATCCCTAGAAAACCCAACCCAGCTGGTCTTGACGAAGCGAAGGAAGAACCTTAGCCCGGCTCACACTCATAACAGTCACACACTACACTCAGAACAGAGAGGAACAGAACAGCAGAGAGATATAAAGTTTCGTATATAAACACTTGCTAGCTAAGCTATTCTAAAGCATTGCTATTGCCATTGCCTTCCAAAGCATATTACTAATAGTAATACCTACTGCATACTGCCTACTGTACACATACAGAAAATCGTCGAGAAGAGAACAAGTCTCAACCAAATACGCAGTTACTCTACTCGGCTCCTCCAAGAAGTATCTTTGTCTTGTCTTCGACATAATTCCTCAACAATTGTTGTATCTGCTTACATACAAAATGAATCCAAGCATGGAATACAATTTCTACAATAAACTTTCACTTCCTAAACTGAATTTATGGAAAATATTCCTGATTTTAGTTGACTCTGCGATTGTATAGTCGCTCAATTGGCATTTTTGCCATTTAAATTGATTCCTCGTGAGTATCTGTAGTATACCCGTACAAGTTTACCGGAGTAGTTGTTATAGATCTATCTATACATAAGTATATACATAAATAAATAAGTAGTTTAGTTTTTACCGTGCCCGGCCTGCTCTGTCTATTATACTATCTGTATACCTGTTTGTTATTGTTTTGATATTGAGTTCTCATCATTATCATCTCATCTTCTTACGTCCATCTTACTATATAAAAAGTAATAAAGTAAAACGACTGTCCAGTCCTGTTAACAAATTAAAACAAATATAATTACTGCATACATACATACATACAGTACATACATGTTTGTCTACATAAAGTATAAGTGAAGTCAAGTGCGTATACAAAACTGGAATAAGTATATAGGTCGTCATCACCAACTTTGTTTTGTTTCTACTAAAAGTTACTATACAACTCACTACTCTACTATTTACTCTATACTGTACTCTTATACAGATATACATACAACCCTTGTGGTATGGTGTGATGTTCATTTAAGTTTGCTGTACTGTACTGTACTGTACTTGTTTGGTCACCCACCGTTTTCTTGTCAAGGCAAGTCAATTCTACTATGTACTTACTTATTAACTTAATTGTAATTACCACATCTCTCCATTTAACGTTTTCTTAATTATTTCTTATAATTAAAGATGAGCAGGTTTCCTTTGCTTTACTTTAATGCAAACATTGTTCATTTTACATAAGTAAACATGATTTCTGCTTTTATGAATACAATATATGATACAGTGTGCTTTCTATAGTATATAAAAAATAAATACATACACGTATTTAAGTAAATTATCTGTGAGCGTGCACAGGAGGATGGGAAATTCAATTAAATGTCGTGTTCGATTTGATTTGATTACATGATACACTTACGCACTGATACGCTTCAATTGATTGTGAATCCAATTGTTTCCTTCGTTTCATTATATTACTTGGGTGTGTATTCTAATTCTATTGTATAGCACATTTACATTCTACTACTTACTACTTACCTCTACTTTCCTTATGTACATTACCTTACCTACCATCAGCTTTTGTTTACAGTTCGTTTTATCTACTCACTTACTCTAATTGTAGCTCTGATTTGATTTACCACTAACTAACTTACTTGTGCTTCTTGTTTTGCATAAAAAGAAACAATTTTAAGTAAAATGTTCTATAAACATCCATTTTGTGTTTACATACAAATACTATAACCCTTATAGTAAAATAAATGTAAACATACAAGTTTATATGTATATCACCTTCCTTACCTGATTTTGGGCTGGGTTTAATAATATCTTTGCTGTAAAAATCATAACAAAGGAAAGGGATGAGATTAGGGTTGCCTATAATAGGTATGTGGGTACTTACAGCTTACGTTTACGTCAGGGTATTTCTGCTATATGTAGTAAAATGTGTATACCTAGTGTATAGAAATTCTCCCTTTAGTTTATGTATAGTACAGATACATATTACAATAGTAGAGGCAGTGTTGTCATAGTTCGTTGTCACCTGTTCATCCCCTTCGGGTATTATTGTTCTGTTAGGGAATTTTCTCGTGTTTATAAAAAGAGGGCCTTAAAGAAGAGTATATTATTGTTATGATGTAGATTGGAGTATATGAAGGGGTGACTAGGACTACTATAGTGCATAGGTATGCGTACATATGATGATATTATTGCGTTGCATGTTGTTGTTATGTAATGTTGTTTCTGTTTTGGTTTTGCTGGGGTCCAGGCCAGACCAGGCTTGTCCACTCCAACAGTCAGCTTGCCTTGCGTTATTCGTTTGCTTAGCTTAGCTTTAAGTCTTCAACTCTTCATATGATGTGATGATCATGCAGGCCAATCCGTTTTCTAAAAGCTAAACCTTTACTTGCATATCTCTGTATAATATAAGTGTGTATAAGTTTTTGTTGTGTTGTTGAAAGCCTCTGGCTTTTCCTTTCCTTCTGCATTTCTTCCATCCATCCATCCCTCGAGTAGTCAAGTACGAGTAGATCAAACCTCACCAATGCAAAGGCAAAGGCAAAAGCAACCACATCCATTAGCACTCACTCACTCCATATGAATACCATAGAGCGCCTTTTGAACTCACCCAAACCAATACCAATGCTCTCTAGGTCGTCGTCGTTATGTTATGTTTTGCTATGTACTATGTTACGTACGTATTTATGTATAGTCTATACCGGCGAGGCGCGTAAGAGCTGCCGAACAACTAACGGACGTTGTTTACATTCGGGAATAAGTTTATTGAGCTATTAAATCTGTAACTCAGATGTACACAGTTAACGTACCGTACAAGTACAGAGGAGTTTAGCAATAGAGCCAAAATAACTCATCGCCTTTCTTTATAATCCACATATTTTATTTACATACCTTTGGAATACAATTTACCATAACACTTTTAGTACTACATGTGTCATATATATCTATACTTAGTATTTTGGTATACACACACGTAACACGCAATTCTTGTAACCACAGCAAAATCAGTGGAACTCAATTCTGTTCGCAGAGCAGCTGGAAAGTTGTGAAATTGCTATTGCTACTTAAATATTAGTGCACAACGGGGATTTTTATGTGGTCTTGTCATTATGATAGGCACAAGGAACACATTTATATATTATGCGAGGACCTATATAAAAATAATAGGGACATACAATACTTATATCATTGGAAATGGGATTATAGACTGAAATGAACCAGTAATACATATAGGAACATAATATTATTGTCGAAAATTCAACCGAGGAGTAAACAAAACTACATATAATAGAATATATAAAGAGAATACATAAGTAAGTGCTGTGTTGTGCCATTGTCATTGCTATATTGTATAATAAAAGATAGGGCAATAGCAATAGTACTAAACAATAAGTTACTAACGTAAGTAATTTGAGTACGAAACGAAGGAGTAAGTAAAGTAAGTGGTTTGGTATAAATGGTATAACGTAAAGTGGCTGTTTCTGTTCTCGGTTCGTTCGAACTCCGGGTCTCTTCTGTTTTTCTGCTAAAATTCTCAGCCAAGCTAAGGTGGTTCCTTCTTTTGCTTTTGCTTCGCCTTGGCTTTGGCTTTGGCTTTCCTGTTGCTAGGAACGAAGTTAGGGAGAAAGAGAGTTTTCCGGCATGTGAATGTTATAAGGTTGTTGTTATGTTAAAGTTTGAGCGAGCGTGTTCCTTTTCTTGTTGCTATTCCTTTGCTGGGTGTTTATATGTATTTATATGTAGTGTATGTTATATGGTGTGTTATGGGGAATCGGTTAAAGTTCTTATCGGTGATGCGGTGGCAATGTGACTCACTCACAGTACACAAAACAAAACAACACACTTACTCAGAGACCCATGCAATACAATACAATACACCTAATAGTAAGCGTAAGTTGTAAGCATAAGCATTTATAAGCAAGCAAGTTGCAGGAAAGGAACATAAGTGTAAACGACAGCTATTATGCGTATGTATGTACAGATATGTCTTTATATTAGTATGTGTACTAACCATTTACGTATTTTTCTTTTTCTTATAGGCAAGCCCGGTTTGCTGGTGGTTTTGTTCTTTCGGATTGCTTCCGTCTACAAATGTACGTACCTCTACCAATACTACTCAACTACAAATACAAGTTATGATATGATATTGGTATGACACAACACTTAACGTCATATTAACTCCTATAAAGGTACACTCACTCCTTTATCTGACCTCCTACACTACATAGAAAGAAAACAAATGCACTTTTGTCATTGTCATTGACAGTATATCGTAAAAGAAGCAAGAAAGACGTTCGCTGGCCATAGTCAAGTCAACAACAATAAAATCTAACCTATATAATTGCAATACTAACAATATACAATAACTAACGTAACCAAAGCACAAGTTAAAGTCTAAAGTAAACTCTACTATCAATAATTTTTACATTGAAATAATCGAAATTGAAATAGGCACGTACTGTTTATACCTACAACTACATAAGTGGTTGTCCTTCATTGAACTAGAACTATTTAGAAGTGTTCATTGAAATCTACGCTGGTCTGCTCTAGTGTGCATGGTCCTTTAGTCCTTGGCTCCTTGCATTACTAATTTAAAATTCCACAATCAAGAATTTGTCTTGTCAATGTCAACTCAGTAAACTCAATAATAAACGTTCGCTATATTGAGGAAGGGAAGTAACTTTGTAATAACTCTCCTAAATGTTATTAAGCAATACTAGAATACTACTAGAAGTACTAGAAACACAACTGCCCTTAAGTTAGCATTATACAGATACAGATAAGAATAAGAGTTCTGTCCAGAGTCCAGTATTGTTCGGATTGTTTATTATTCTAAGAAGTGAAGAATAAAATAAAATATAACCGTGATCATGTCAGCCGGGAAGAGATTAGCCAAGAGGTCCATTGTCGGGACACGGGTGTCAGGACCCTGCAAGGAGACAGGACTGTTCCACCCGGGGATCATAATTGGCTCAAAGAACCCAGAGTCGGAGCTCAGCTTTCACAACTGCCATACCGGCATCACATCCAATAGTCGCTACGTGGTTCGCTTCGAGTCGGGGGACACCCGAGAATTCTCCGAGAGTGAGCTTATCGGCCCCGGCTTCGGAAATGTGAGCAGCCTCAAACTCAGGTCAGGACAGAAGACATTCGTCACACACAACGGCAGGGAAGTTTGTGGAAGCGTCGTCTATCACCGACCACAGATTGATGAGGTCCTCATCAATATCTTGCCACAGACACCCAATGAGGTAACTAACTTACTTAACTTACGTTCTGTCTTCTCCTCCTACTCTATATAAGCGAAAAGTGTAACAATATCAAGTAAAGTTCGTTTGGTATACATACAAATACTTACATACATTGCATTATTGTCTAATCTCCAGTTATCACTACGTAGATAGTGAATGAGTTAAGTAGATTGTAGAACTCTAGCACTGACTTGTCACCCATAAATCATACGGCCCGTTTCTTTTGACCTATTTCATTCTCCCTGCCTGCATCTCACGTAAACTTTCAGTCGACTTAACTTGAATCAACTTTTCAAATGACTTTATTGCTAAGGCCGTTTCAACTATAATCTATGTGATTATCTAGACTTATGCCGAGGCTTATGAATGTAGGTATTTCTGTAGATACTGACTTTTATACTTATAACATATTTTTATCTGAAGGTAGAAGTTTCTGTGAGGATTATAGGATGCATCTTATGTATTTCAATGTTCAGTCTTCAGAATTCAGGCTAGAATTGAAGAGTAACTAATGTTCACACTACATATAAAACCTATTTCTTATCTATAGCTATAAAACATTAATATCTCCTAGAAAGCCTAAGCATTATGATTGTATAGCTGTTTAAGTACAAATACTTACAGTATACTACTGCAGTAGTTTAGCTACGAACACTTGCGTTTGAATTTACGTTGATACTACGTAGTACGTACTTTTACTAGAGTAGACTAATTTTACTTTGTTATCTCAAAATGTCTTTTAAAAATTAGATACGGGCAGTAAACTACTGTAGGTACGTATATATCTGTAGATAAATAGATAGTTTGTAAAGGCAGACAAAAAGTAGTAAAAGAAAAAGAACTGAACTGCTTTTAAAAAAATAATTGCTCTGCCCTTGCCTTACGCTAATTGCTTACCTACAAACACTAATCGTAAATGGTAAGTCTACAGTAGCATACATATTTACTAATACTTACCTATTTACTAACGTAAGGTAAGGGGAGCTAGAAATAACTTCCACATTTAGTATGTGTTATGCAGGCCAGGCCAGGCCGCGATAGGTAATCATGAGTCATGTGTTTCAATAATGGTTTGGTTCGGAAGACAAGACAGTTGGCTTGACACGTTATACTGTTCTGTTCTATCTGTAATGTAACTGAAAAATAATCTAGTGGTCACATTTACTAATGTTAACGTTATGTTGCTACATATTTTAATGCAGGTATAGGTATGCTGTTGTAATTTGTTAGTACATAGCTTAGTAATCGCATTAGTAGAGTCTTACTAATAATTAGAGCAGTATATTAGTAGTTCAGGGTTTTAGTGCATAGGCTTTTCCATTTCCACACATAAATCTTTTAACTTATAAGGAAAAGAAACTTGCTACATGTTAAATAGTTACGTTAATAAGGTAATGTGATTAGAAAATACGTACTTCGTTACGCATCACATCACCTGCATGTATTTGTACATAACTTAATATACATATATAAATCGTGTTTAAATAAGTAGGCAATTACTATGCGTACATTAAGTAAGGATATTTTCTTTGTACTCGTACTATGTAAGTTATACGTACAGTAGCACCTAGCATGTGCGTTGTAACTTTGTAGGTACAAACTACGAAGTAGCTACAAAGATATTCCATTCGGTTTGATTGAAATCGGGAAAATCGTTTTTTGGGTCGCGTGTGTCTATGTAAGTGCGGAATAGGCCTATATATAGATAGACACGTTTCTAAAGTCTTTATATATACTTATAAGGAAGGAAAATAAGTGTTCTACATACTACATAGCTGCAGCTAGTCAATTCTGTTCTGTTGTGATCTGAGAATGAGAGGGAGAGTGTATAATATGAAGAAGTATCCGAATCTCGGTGTTTCTGTTTACACTCCTTCGGCTCGGATGGCCTGAATTCCTCGTGCGCAATTTCATTCTCCTTCGCAAGGCGCATGTACAAATAAAGGAAGGAAGACAGAGTAAAGCAAGGAAGAGAATTTAGAGATCATAATAGAGAATAGATCCACAGCTACAGCCAGCATACTCATATCAACATCCCATCAACGTAAATAGGTACATGACACTGCACTACACTTTACATTGCACATGGGAAAGAGAAACAGCAGTTCTTTTACGAACAGAATCTTTGTATAGCAACAGAATAGGAGATGAAACGTGGTGTCTTGTCTTGTCTTCTCGTGTCGTGGTTTCCTTTCGTTTTATGTCTTATGCAATCTATACCATACTATATATATAATATTCAGTCCTATACTGTATTAATGGGATGTGGCCAAACCTTATCCGATCAGGCCACACATACATAAAACAAAGATAGGATCAGATCATCCAGATTTTCGGATAAATATTACATAACATCTTTTATACAGAATTGTATTTACTACAAAACTATTTACTACCTAAATATATGCAGATATATTTAGTAATGACAGTACATAAACTCCTGTTCGAAATACATTTGCATTGTATGTAGTACCATTTGGGATACAGGGCTAAAGAGAATGATTCTGGAGCCGCTATATGCTAACAATGTTTATGTACACTGTATGCTATGTAGTATGTATTAGCATAGTAACTGAATGTTGTTTCCATCCCGTGTATTTAGCATGGACTCGTTTAGGTTACTCATTTCAATGTCGTTCCTTGGCTTTAGTTCGTTGCTTTGCTTTTGGTTTGTGCTGTTCTCCGTATTCCGTACATAGTACATGTGCAACGTGCTTTGGCTTTGGCTTTGGCTCACTCACCTCCTGTTTAGTATGTATGTAGGTACGTTGCCTTAAGTTTGCGTTGCCTTGCCTTGGAATACGTTCTGTTTCTGTTCTCTGCTGGCTCTTTCTCTCTATCCTGGCAACCAACCCGTTTTTTGCAGTAAATACATGCTTTCTCAGCTGAGCGCGCTCTTAAGCCGGTCGAACAATGCCCTTTTCTCAGCAATTGCTCTGGTTTCTGCTTTTGCTGTGCTTTGCTCCTGCCTTGCCTGCTGTACATAATGAACTGAAGTCGCTATTTCTACTGCTGTTGTTCAGTTGAAGTTCTGTTGATATGCTGATTCTATTGCCAACAACCTGGCATGGCATGGCAAGGCTAAACTAAAGCAGCCGAGTAGTGCAGTGTAATGCAGTGGTGTTCTGTTCACTAGTTCACTCCTATAAGCAATAATAAGCTGTGTATGTATGTAGTGTATAAGTATTTTGTAAAAGTTAGTTCGTTAGGCTGTTAGGTTGTTGCCTATAGTTAAATAGCTAGTTTATAGTTGCTAAATACGTAGTAAGATCCTTGTGGATAAATAAAATGTAAAACAAAACACCGGTTGGCACGAGTCTCTTAGTTAGTGATGTGATGATAAAGATATTCTTTAGTTGCCTGCCTTTAGAAGTTTAGATCTGAACTGCCTGTCTCCCTTATATGTATTGAAATACGTGGAATCATTTTTATTATCCTTGTGGGAAGTACAATTAGATTTTTCTGGAAATTATATTCATTTTCTATATTGAATACTTAGAGGAGGAGAAGACTTGTGGAAGTTCAGTTCAGTCCACTCAATCTACATACATACTCGTACGTCAGGCTGCCAAATGGCGATCAAAAAGATTACAATGTTATTAGTATACATTTATATGTAGGTATTTAGTATTTAATCGTCATTTCCTCTGGACTCCAGTCCAGACCAGATGTATGTAGGTAGTAGGCAGTTGTATATCAAGTTTAGTTTAACTGAGCAGATGCTTCTGTAATATTTTATCATTTAATGCTCTTTTAAAGGATCTTCCTAAAAATTCCTCGGAATAAAAAAGAGGTGTCCTGGCTTGGCCTGGCCTGGCCATGTTAGGCACAGGCCAATCCTGTCTTGTCCGTCTGTTACTGTTCTGTCTATTCAATGGCACAGGATAAACACCCAGTTAGTAGTTAGTTAGAGACTTCCTTTCAGTGGTACAGAAATATTTCTTTTTAAAATTGAATAGTTGGGCTGGACTGGTGATGTGAGAACATCTTATAGAAAAATAGCTACTTAGTGTGTGAAAAAGGTGAAAATGGCACTAGCGTATAATTATAATTTATTCTTATCAGTACAGTAGTATAAGAATAAGGATTAGGAATTGTGGCAATGTATGTACATATTAAATAAATGAGAAGCCAGGCCAGACAGACAAACAATCCAATGAAGAAGCAGCTGCAAAGCTAAAGGCTTTTCCTTTTCTGTGCAGTTTCCAGATGATCGTAAATAGTTCATAACAGAAATATAAGTAGCAAGAGAATAACTAAAAGAAGATTAAAGTTAAATGCTCTCCTGTTACAGAAAAACACAGCAGCAGACAAATAAATACAAAGTACAAAGTATTATTAAAGGCAAAGGAATAATCTTTCCTTTGCATAAGACATACTAGGTACATAGTGTTAAATATGCTATGTAGTATTTGCAAGGTTATGTGTTGTGTACGCGTTAAAGTTTGAAACGTAATAAAGAGCGCAAAAGTAAAAGAAGTAAGCATAAATATACAGACACCGGTTCTTAGAGTTATTTGACTCCTCCGAGTGGAGTTGGAGTTGGATGGAGTCAAGTTGTTTACTCACTGTTCATGCTCATGAAGCATAATGCTTATACATAATACCTAGTACGATGATATGTTTTGACCATTTTGACCCCGAAGCATTGTTAGTTTGGCTTGCTTCCATTCAACTCCATCGTAACACAACATAACCTAATCTAAACTCTAAACTCAGAGCAATTTACCTCCTATCGTCTATTCTTCTTCTATCTATTCGTGTTTATCAACTTGCAATCATTTAATCTCTCGCCCTCTCCTATAATATGATACTACAATAGCAGTTCACTTCAGTTTCAGTTACTTCAGTTCAATCCACACTGTTTTGCTACAGATACATAATATCATTATCTTTGTCGGTATTCATTTACTATTCACTAAACTGAAATAAGAATCCAAAATCAAATCCAGTACATGTCCAGCATTTGAATTTGTTTTTGTTAAGTTAAACTTACAGATAAAAATGTAATATGATACACAAGGGTTTGAAGGTTTGTTTTGTAATGTTAAAATTGTAGATTATGTATACATAGGTACTATAGGTACCAGTTGAACTGAATGGTACTGTCGATAGATTTTGAGATAAAGTAGATTTGCTTACATTAGAGATATTAGTTTGCTTAAACTAAAACAAACATAAATATTGCTGAGGAATCAAAATTATTTGTAGTTTGCAATTTTTTCCTGTGTTTCCTGTCATATCCGTAGCATCGCACTATTATTAGGTACCTTATGTACTTCGTTAGTGAAGTAAAAACTTTGTTTTTCTGTTTTGATGATGGTGAAAAGTTGATACGATAGTATTGCATGGTACAATGTATAAATATGTGCCAGCTATTGTAGGTTTTGCAAATAAACTCCAAACGTGTGATTATGTATTAATATTTATGTAGTTATGTATTTAGGTATTTAGCGCGATACGATATGCTATGTATTTATGTGTCTCGTTTTTTACGTATCTGTTACAAGTAAATGTGCATAGATATTTAGAATTGTGAGTCACCAACAGTTTGACTGTTACTGTTGCTGTTGCGTTTGCATGATTATGATGGACAGCGTGCGACGTCAGTGACCTTTACCGGAAAATTGTTTCACGGAGAGGTAGGTTATAGTTACGTACTACGTAATAAGTACTGTTTTTCCAAGTTTAATAATTCCAGCAGGCCAGGCCAGGCCAGCTCACTTTCCGCCTAATATACTTGTTTACGTGTCCACATACCACATTCTATGTTTGAATCGTATGTATATAGTATGTATGTGTAATAAGTAAGTAAGTGCTTCTATTTTGTGGTTTGGTTTGGTTTGGCTTGTCCAAAACGTCCACTGTAATCAAACATACAATTAAGTATGTATAGGAATCATAAGCATACATACATACAGTATTTGTATATATGTGTATGTAAAGGTTGTTGGTATCAACAATAAGACTAACAGTTAATTCGTGTAGCGATGTATGCATATGGTAGGTATGTATAAATAATACTAAATTATAGTACACACAATTTGACGAAAAGCCGGGCCAGGTTCTAAGTTCTGGGCTTAAAGGAAAAGAGTCTCGAGAAAGTTTTAGTGTCACTAATGAAATAGCGAAGCTGTTTTGCATGGAATTGCTTGCCTTGGATTTACAATGTCCGAGTTCAGTTTCCATTTTGCATGCACGACGCAGTTTGAAACCAATTACCGTTCATTGAGGAGAATAAACCAGGATAACCCCGAAATAATTCCATGGACGGACGCGAAGGAACTGACATGAACATGACAGTGACTTATTTCAATGCTTCTGTTGTTTGTTTGTTGTGATATGATTTCAGTTCGGAATTTGAATTCCCCAGCCGAAGCAAGCCACGTATGCCAATCTAAACCTAAACCTTACTCACCTTACCTAATAGTTCTGGACTAGACAGTACAGTACATACATTGTAGTATATTATTCTTTTTGCAGTTTACATAAACCCAGGGCAGCAGTAGGCAGTAGGCTGTATGCAGTCAGCAGTAGCGGTCATCACTTTATTGTGTTGTTCGGCACGCAATATTCATTGGACATGTCATGCTACGCCATGCCATGTCATATAATGCCAGGCCACAACGTGCCACTGAACTTTTCGATATATCTGCACTTACTTATCCTCAACACTCACTGTCAGATCATGTCATATCATATCATATCGTGTATACAGTAGTATAGGAACTAAAAATCTATTGATAGCCAATGCATGTAGTAGGATGGATTGTTTAATAAATAAAACTGATTAGCTTGTATGAAATTCCATAGGAAAACCGTACGGTAACCCTTAAATGTATTATTAATATATGTAGGCTGCACGAAATGTTGTTTATTTAACTTTTCGTATTTTTTTGCGTTGCAAATTCTCATGTGGGTCGTCCTTTTGTTTTCCGATAGTGTGCTATGTACATTCAGTGCACTATAGTACAGTGATAAATATTTATTTAGACACAATGCAATATATTGCGGAAGATAGTTTAGTGGACAATAATGCAAAATGTAGTTTAGCATTTCCTAAGCAGTTAAATAAGTATTTGCATTCAGTTCATCGAAAGAGGATAACGAAACTTAATGTAAGCAAAGTTTTGCATTGTAGCTCATCCGATAGTTCATATTATCATATTACCATATACAAAGCCTTGATACTAAATATGTAAGTATTTATTGTATACAAATACACAACTCTTTACAAATTACGTACATAAGTACTACAAGTATGTGAGATATTATAGTGTGGACAGAGTATTCGTACATTAAAGTAAAATTCATTTGTTTTCCCTATTTGTAATTTCAATTGTGGTATGGTGTGTGGAATCTCTAATCATGAGACAGACATTCATCGTGAAGCAAATATATTTTAACAATGCAGCTAACAATGCTTAGCTAACAAACCAAACCCACATTGATACATACATATCTGTACATACAAATACATTACATACTTAATTGTTAGTATTACTTATGGGTTGCAATTTGCAATTGTATATAGTATGGAGCCAACACTTACATTAGATGATAAACTATAAACTAGGTTGGTGTTGGTATTTAATTATCTGTACGAAGTGGTTTGCTATACAGCGCAGATAGTTATTTTCCATTTGACCAAACATACGTCATATTTGTAAGTAAATATATAGAAACACGGTACATAACTTGTTGTATCTCTTTATTCGAAAGATTTATTTCACTTGTTTGCAGTTTGTAGTTTGTAATGAGAAATGAATGACATTCATTAGGATGTCATGTACGTACGTATCTGTACATACGTATCGTAAGTTTTCCTTTTCCATAATATTGCGTATAAAGCCAGGCAGGGCAGAACAAGACAGGAATAATATGAAATAAAACATCGAGTCAAGTTCTTGGACCTTACGTACAGATATTCCTTTATACATTCGAAATAACTATTACATGCATAAAATAACACGATATCTCATCTGTAATGTCTAATTCCATTCTCATTATCATCTTATCTTTAAACCATGACATGACACCAAATCGTAGATTAGTAAGTAGTGATGCACTATGTACAGATAGTTGTTTCTGTATATGTACATATACATATGCGTGTTTATATTGTGTTTGGAGAATTATGTATGTCTTTAGTGAGTGAGGGGTCATGGCGCAATGATTTTAATGTAGTGTACTGTTATATTGATTTGAGTTTCCTTGGCATAGCTTTGGCTATAGAGAAAATAATAGTTAGCATTAACATCTGTACGTACAGACTACAGACACATTGGCTCATCTAATAGAATTTATGTTGTCTATATTATCCCAACTCCTCCATAAACATTACCACTTGCTGATTGTAATTGTACTGTGGTATGGTATGGTATGGTGTATGATATGAAGTTGACTTGACCTGTGTCAACTTGCTTTTCTTGCTCTATATTATGTACATAGATCAGAATCAAGTCAAGATACAAATCTCATATAAATGTAATTATTCATATACCTATACTATATGTACCTAAGTAAGAATATCGGTCTCTATGCACTATGTTGTTGTTTATACAGTAATTTCGTATTTCACGGTTTCTAAGTGTAATGTATTTGTAATGCAATGATTCGACGATGAATCTTTTAGGTTGCTCTGTTTAACGTTGAATTAGTAGTTTGCTCGCTCCTCTCCTCTTCTCGTAAGTAAAAACAAAAGAAACGCACAAGTAGGTACCTATAAGTACAATTACGTTCCTTATAATGTAACACCGTATTTTAAATGCACTACTGGTACTGTTAGTTAGTATTACTTTGGTAATTTAATGCTTATTAAATTATAATGGCCCTCTCCCCATGTTTACAATTAAGGGAAACAACGCATAAACTGGTTACACATATTCCTGTCCTGGCCTGGCTATGTACATTATGTACATACTATACCATAATATGAGATTTATACGAGATGAGATGTGCATGTTCAGCTTACCAAGTAAAGCAAAATTATGTTGTTCAGTTTTCAGTAATTTAAAGGCAATTGTTACCATCCCTGTGTACACTAGGGGGAAGAGCACATTTTTTTGGGGCTTTCGTCTTGAGAAATCTGTATGTCTTTATCTGTATTTCAATTTCATGCGTATACAACTGTAGATAACTGTATTTTATATGTGTGGATTGAATAAGCAGAAAAATTTTGCTAGGAAGAAAAGTTTTTGGAGGAGAAAAGGAAAGAGTAGGTACATACATATACCTACATAGATTAGAGTTGGATTTGCATCGTAATGTGTTATAATGTATTCTTTTTGCAAGGAAGATTAAAGATTATTATTGCAGAATTGTGAGTGTTTTAGTAGCCAAGTGGGTTTGGTCATTATATCAATATGACTGCGTGTTTATATAGGCATACTATACGCACTGCAACTGTTTGTATACATAGATTGTAGCTTGAGGTAAGAAATTGTAAAAAAGAATTGCAATATTGTTGTACTGTATAGTGGAGCCTACCCAACATGAAATGAAATATTGCATGTGTATTCTTCCTAATAATAATGCGTGTCTGCCAAAAGTTAATACTTAATAGTTTTACGAGTTGATGGAGTGAGTAAGGTGTCTAATATCTTTAATTTTTAACTTCACAGCCAAATACAACCCGTCCTTCCAACTCGTAACGATAACTAACTAACGATAAGTGAATTTATAAGAGGAGATGAGGTGAGGCGAACAGATCTGATGTGAGATGATGTGAGTTAGAGAGTTAAAAGTTAAGAGTTGGGATGAATTTGCATTTACATTAAACATTAGTATGGATGAGATATGAAGAAGAGATATATAGATTTAAGTAGGCATATGCCTTCTATAGATTATCCAACTTTGTCTAGCTGTGGTGTAGTAAATAACAAAACGAAGAAACTACAATGCTATGCAAATGCATATTCTTCTTGTGGTTTGGTTTGGTTTAGTTTCGTTTGTATAGCAAACACATTACAGTATTTACAGTACGCGTATATGTCAAAGGCACAAAGAATCCTTTACGTATTTAAACTAGACATCAATTTCCATTTGCACTAAAACCAAACATTTTATTAATGACAATGGTAAAAGCATCTTATCTATTAAACTACTATATGTAGGTAATGTAATTTCACTTCAAATTTTTATTAAAAGGTTTTTCTCCACAAAATATGCATTTTTTACGTCTAAATTTGCATACATCACTGAAAAGGGTTTAAAATTCTCTAAAAAAAATTGCATACATGCACCTGAAAACGTAGAATAAAAAAAATAATAAATTGTTCTCCGAGTCCGATGGTACTTTAAACTTTGTACCTTCGACGTATAGACTACAGAAAATGCTAAACGTTGTATTGTTGTGCAGCGCTTTAGAAATTGGCAAAATGTTCGTTAGTAAATAAGTTCCTCTCGTTCTCCTATGTAACATAACATTATATTAGCATCATCGTATCGTATCGTCTGCTTTGGCTTTCCTAACTAATAGTAATAGTATATACATAACAGGTATACAGGTTATAGAGATATGATTCTATACATTGTATGTTGCGTTGTGTGCTCCTTGAAGACATGACTAACGGGATTGTTTCCTTCATCGCATAATCTTTCCACAACAGTCCTCATTATTCGTAGCCGAACTCATCCTCAACATCTTAGCATACTTACATATATATTTTACGTACACGATTATACAGTACACTGTATGTACTAATATCACTACGTTGTTACTTTTTGCTATCCGTTCGTTCCTATCCACTATCCATGGACATTAGTTGGATTTCCTTCCATCTCATGTACATAATGTTGCTAGGTTGTGTTGTGTTGCCTTTTGCATTGCGTTGATGTTGTTTATTGTTGATAAACCAGAACCAGTCGTCGTCGCCGGTAAAGTTGTACTTGTACTTCTACATACAGAAAAGAGCTCTACAATACGATACAGTTGTAAAGACTCCTACTACTGCGTAGTAAGTGAGTAGAGTCGACTTCGACTTGTTTCCTATTTATTTACTACGACTGTGGATTTAGTATTTACTAAAGTCGAGTGCAATGCATTATCAGTTTCATATCACTATCGTATCGTATCACATTAGTATGTTAATTCAATACTTATGCATATAAGCACTTCATTATAAATGAGTAATAAGATATCCTATAGAAATACATAAAATAAAAATACACAATGTATTTATTTATGTAGGTATACTTTATATAGTAAGTAAAGTAAGTAAAGTAGTTTAGCCAGGTATTAAATAGTTTAGTTTTTCACTTGTTTCTTTCTGTTATCGTTATTATTACTGTAGTAGTTCTTTTGCTATGGTTTGCCAATCCATTTGAATAAACTGCTATGTATTTATAATACACTACACTACAGTAGAGGAGCATTGAACACTTGCTCAGGTTTCGTTGGCTAGTCAATCGCAAAAAATCTATGGCAGTTGAGTAAACGATACGCATTACGCTAGTTACACTATAAACTATTGGAATAAAAAGCAGCCCAGTTCAGTGAAATGGTATAAGCATAGGTTTAAGTGGTTTATTTATTGTCTATAGCAATAGCAGTGCATACTAAATATGTATGTAGTATTAGTATTTGAAGATAAAGTTCTTGCACTGCAAATGTAGGCAAAAATGTGATCAAATCTTGTTAGCAGATTTCTTACTTACTACTTACTACTTACGTTAGTTAGTTAGTTTAGAAGTATTACTCAAAGTACAGTACTTAAGTAAGGTTATGATACATAAAGAATTGGTATATCTTTTGCACATTTACTATCTGCCATAATTATATTGTATACTGAGATAATAGTAAAATTGTGGCTTGGCTTGGCTTGGCATGGCTAGAGTAACTTGTTTATTGGATGGTGGAGTGGAGAGATTTCAACTTCTATCATTTTTATACTTACTAGAGTAATAGTGCTACTATTTCTACAACTTACTATTGTATATGTACTTGCATTCCCCATATCATCATCCTTAACCTAACGTTAACGTTTTACTATTACTATCAGCTTCAGCTAAATCCCTTTTTCTGTTTTCATGTGCAGTATGGGAGCAATAGCAGTAGTAATCGTAGTAGAAGTTGATTTTTCTTTATTTCTTCAGCACGGAGCGGTTACTATATAGTATACAGCATTTTGTTAGGTACTTATATGTACTTACATACGTTCCGTACGTGTTATATGGCTTTGTTTTTACTTTGGTTTGGTCCGTAGTTTGTAGTAACACTTTTTGAGTTGTGTGTGTCTTGTCTTGTAAGTAAACCACTACTATATGTATAGTAATGTAATGGTAAGTGAGTTAGTGTTAGAGTTAGGAACGTGAGTACAGAACAGATATTGAGTATGTGATGTGGATGTGATGTGAGTAAAGGAGAATGTGGGTATGGCACATTGAATTGAGTGAGTAGCTTTATGACTTATGCGTTGTGGCAAGGCAAAAGCAATGCAAGGCAACGCAAAACGCAACGGCATCTTCGTCACACAATGTGAGAAGTGCAAATGTAATGGTCATTTGGACAAGTAGGTAGCCAAAGCCGTAGTATAATCCCTTTACTTACATTTACATTACCTTATCCGAATGAAAGCATTTATATTTATGGGCTACATACTATATGTACATACATAGAAATATTACGCTTCTCTTTTACTTTACTTTGCTTTGCTTTCAGATTACTTATATGATAATATAGTATGATATCCTTTATGATGCTACATTAGCAATAATTATTATCATTATCATAGAGGTATAGATATACCTACGTCATTAAGACTACTAAGCTTGAGCTGACTAATACTATTAACTTTTACGTAGATAAGGCAGTAGGTATACTATGTATTTATAATAATATTACATAGAAATCTTTAACTTGGGTGTTTTTTGCAAGCTTATAGAATTAATTTAGTAGTGGTTTGATGGTAATATAAGCATAGTTAGTTTTTGTATGATTCATTGTATCATGGTGGTCTGCATGGTCTTCTTTTGCTCTGGTTTTGCGTATTAAATTATATTCTCAGGAATATTGTACAAGAATATGATTCATCATGTTTTGAAACATCATACTAGCTTAATTTTATTGCTGAATGTTTTGAATTATATGTAGAGTGTTTGTGTTCGTATACAGATCTCTGTCGGTAGTATATGTGGCACGGTTTGGGCTTTAGGTTGAATTTATTGTAAGTTTGTGTTTTGAGATTCGTTCCTTTTCCTTTTCGTCTTGAATCTCTAAAGGCGATTATAATAAAGATAAATAAAGGTGTACATAGTAGTTTGGAATGAAAATTGCGATTTGCAATATTACAAATGCACGATAGTTAAAATAGTAATTTCGTGTTCTATAGCGGTTTTATGAAGTATATCTTGTTCTTATTCATGTTATGCTTATGTTAAAGTATATGAACTATTATTGCCACATTGAAATGATTCGGTCCCTATTTATGTTATTGCGTCTTACGCTTACAATCAGCACCACTCTATACTCAATGTTTACAAGTAGTGAATCATGTATTGGTTAAAAGAAGAAGAGTGAAACTAGTTTTTGATCGTTGCGAAATCTTTATAAGCATGAATACATATATATTAACACAGTACATAGTACTTAGGTACATTTAAGTTGTTTCGTTACGTACAGTACACTATGAAATGGTATGGCACATCTTCTAATTTATTTACTACGTAAGTCCATAAGTCCATAGGCACTTGCTATATAAATGTAATAGTACGTGCATTATTGTTGCCAGAGTAGATTTCTTCATTTCAATTTCCATGCAAAGAATTTATGTGTCTGTCTATTACGTACAATGCTATACATACAATACAGTAAAGTGGGTATGTATGTAGGTATGTAAGGTATACCTACTTAAATTTAAACGCTTTTAGCTCTTCTTAGTATGTAGAGATGCGTGAGTATAGGGTATGAATATAAAATTTATTGTATTACTACTTTACTTACAGAGTTGGAGACATGAAATGAATGTATTGAGAAATAACGTGTACATAAATATCTAATGCATTTGCTAACTATCCTTAATAGGATTTTGTGTATATATCTTCAGAACACAATGCAATGCAGATAGTTATTGTATGCATCTTGGCTTGTGTAAAATTGTATTTTGTATGACATGAAATTTTTCGGTAGAGAAGCTATGTATGTAGAATGTAGAAGGGGAGACAATAACAAGGCAAAGCTTTCAATTCAGAATCTGTTGTGTTATCCTATAAGTATGAATACTTTTGTGATTATCTTTGCATATACATATGTACATACGTATGAAGTGGAATGGAATGGACTGTAGAAATTTACATACATACGCATCCATTCTGTTGTACTTGAGCAATTGAGCCTTCCTTGAATTTTTTGTTAAGCGTATCTAGGTTTTTGACTCAGTCAGCAACATTGTATGCAATATTAGTAAGTAAGTATATAGTATCTTAGTATAAGATGATGGACTTATTGTCAGAGAGCATTATTTTATAGAAAACGGACGGATGGAATGGATGATTATGGCGTGGCCATTATGACAATTATGATTGTACGTGTTTGAAAGATGGAATTTGATGGCAGTAGCATAGAAAAGAGCGGTAGTAGCTAGTAAAGTAGGAATAGGAACTTATAATACATTAGTAATCAAGTGTGTTACACAAAATGTAACGTGTGAGAGAAAAGTGACCACAAATGGGCACATTAATGACCGATTGTGTAGTCGCATGAACACCTGAGTGTATATAGAAACACATTTTACATTCTTTATACTTTACTGCGTCTCCGTATGTGTTTCTGCATCATGTGTTTAGTTTCCTATAAGAAATATAGTACAAAGCAGGTAAAATTCGTAATGATGAGGACGATAATCATAATCATACCATACTCATGGCTCAAACCAAACAAACAGTTCACTTCATTCCATTTAATTTGAGTTTATTGTGTCCCGTTTCTCCCGGAGTAGATGATTAATGAGTTTTATGTAATATGATGCATATAATATGCAGACAAGCATTAATTTTTCATCTATCAAGTCTACCAAGTCTAGTAAACTTGAATTTTGTTATGCTGCCTACTTATGTTGTTACTGTTACACTTATAGAGTTTAAATATTTATTCCATTACTACATTATACTTACATGTTATTTTATCCTTTTGATTAGATTCCATTTGACCTGACGAAGAAGTTGGACGAGGTCCGCTTGCTCGAGTCCCGGAAATCCGCTCGCCTCCAGGAACAGGACTTTGACTTTGCTCGGCTCGCTGATGTAACGGACCGGAAGCGTAACCAACAAACTGCCTCCATCGATGTCCCTAGGACTAACAATATGTGAGTTTTGTGCATTTTATATCTAAATCCAATCCAATCCAGCTTTTATTTTATATTCAGTTCAACTAGAACTTTGGATCGCCCACCTTTGTTTTATATTCTTCATAAATATTCCACCACTGTTGCTTGCTGTTGTGTTGATTAATTCATCCGCGTACGTATCTTATGTACGTATGTACGAGTTGAAAATGTTGAAATACATAAAACATAACATTACTACAGACTACAGAACCTACTTAGCGTTATGTTAGCAAATACAACATTTTATACATTAAACAGTCATCCTGGCCTGGCCTGGCGTGGCCAGGCAAGTTGAGTCCAGGCCAGAACAAACCAAACCAGGTTTGGGTTTAATTGTAAGTTAGCTTAAGTAAATGTGATGTGATGTGACGAGCTTATCTCTACATATCTCTCCTGCTACTACATACATACATACATACATAATTGTACACATAGTTAATAGTTACAGTTCTGTTGTTTAAAAGAGTTCAGTTCACTCTTCAGTTCGTTTAATTTCATATAAGTACATTACAGACATATAGCTACATAGTAGTAGTTTCTGAGTAAAACGGCCAGACTGCTGTGTTGTGTTGTGTATGGATGTATTATGTATGTAGATGAGAAAACCTGTAGTGCATGGTATGGTGGTAGTGGTAATTGCATAACTATATAATACAGCCATGATATTGTATGATGATAAGCTAAGGTGCTAGTTTTAGATAGGTAAATGCAGTTCAGTAGCCGGCTTGCCACGTGAGCTCACTTCTTTTACTCCTGCCCAACTACTTTTCCTACTAATACTACTAAACTAAACTAATAACTAACCTAAACTCCTAAAAAACAATTTAACTCTTTGTTGTGAGCAATTCTCAATCTAATTTACCTCTAATCCAAATCCACACCAGACCAGACCAAAACCAGACAACATAACAGCTACAACTATATGTACATTAATGTACAGAGTCCAATTTAACACTAACAAACTAAAGTCACCGAACTTTTAAAGAATATTGCCTCCCTCCTCCGCTTCTGTAGAAAATTTCTGTAGCTAGAATAACTCCTGTTGTGTTCTGTTCTTTACAATAGTAACATATTTTAGTTGTCCAGTCCAGATTGTTTTATGCATAACATGCTACATAAGTTGAGTAGCCACGTCGTACATGGATCTAATAGCTTCCCATTGTATAAAGTCAATGTAGCATAAACTAATGTAACGTAACGTATCATCATCATAACTAATACAGCTATAAAGTGTGCTTGGCTTGGTTTTAAGTCTTAACATTATACCTGGTACAATAGTCTGGATTAGATTCTTATACATTGTATGTACCTGTATGTACTATTAAGCACCTGTACTCTATGTTTGCATATTTTATTAGGGAATTCCGTGTGACTGTTATGCGATGTTATGTTATTGTTGAGCTGAGTGAGTGAGTGAGTTGATGAGAAGTCTAAAACAATAATTATACACTTGGCAAAGAGTTTGTTGCTGTTGTTCTTGGTGGAGGTAAATGTTAAAAGTTAAGTTAGTTAGTTACTGTTGTAAGGTATAGGGTCATTCAAGTCCATAGGTAATGATAATGAATAAAGGTTCGTTGAAATGAAATGAGTGAGTGATGGAGGTGGAAATAAAATATTGAGTTTGAGTAGTTTGTTGTCTTCTTCTTCTGGGTAATCCTATTCTGCTAAATTTTGTGGCTATAGCTTAGCTAGTGAGTTTAGAGTTTAGCTTAAGTTTTAGTTTAGTTGACTTGACTTGACTTGATTTTGTATTTATTTATTGTGTAGTACAGATAGTTTGTATGTAGTAAGAAGGAGTCACTTGGCCAAAGGTGAATTTTCTGGTTTTCAAGATCTGATTTAATTTGTCTGCATATACAGCTGTGAGGAGTAATCGAATTGGATGGATAGATAGATGCAATATGCAAAGAATATGTACAAAGGAAACTTGCTTATCGACTTAAATACTGTATAGGTATACTTGTTTTTGTTTTTTGCACTTGACTCGATTTGAATTCAATCTCCCTCCTATCTGAAGTTTCTGAACTGAACTGAGTTGCTCATCTTCCTTAGCCGGCTTTGTTTCTTTGTATTAAAATACAAGAAAAATTAAGGCAACTTGAATGTTGAATCGTTGAATGTTGAATTTGTTAAAAAAACAAGTGCAGAGCAGAGCAAAATTATTATACATACACAGCAGTTGCAACTTACTACTTATTTACTGTATCTCCAATATAATCTACATAGTAGTAGTCAACTAGTCTAGTATTAAGTAAGTAAATAGTATGTAGCATGTAGTATGCATGTGTGGGTAGTACAAATAACTATAATAATAATATTTTATATTTTATATTCAGCTCAGGTTGGCTGTAGGCAAAACAAAAGAAAGGAAATCATATTAGAATCATATCCAAAGATGGGATACAGTCAGTACAGCGTGCATAAGTTTATTATCTGATTAATACTGTGTGTACATACATTATATTCACTTCAGACTTCAGGCTAACTAAGTACTACAGCTAAATAAATGTGCAAATCTCGCACATAACACAGGTTGTGGCTAATATTATTTAAATTCTGCCAATTGCAAGAACATCAACACAACAGCAGTCAGTATCAAGGGAAAAAATATTAAAGAGTTAAAGAACAAGTTTGGAGCGCTAGACAGACTGAGAGAGAGACCAGATCCAAGCCAGAGCCAGACCAGACCAGAAGATCTCTTAAGAAAATAAATAGTTAGTGTGGATTGCATTATTACATTGCATACGTGCAAGATCTGTACATACAAATACAACTACAACAGTGTGGTTTATGTATGTATTTATATGTATATCATGTACTTATGTACAAAGATAAAAGATAGCATGTAAAATCTAATGTGCAATAATCAAAGTCAATGTAATCATGTCTTTGCCTACTTTTAGTGTTACCTTGTGCTTAATGTCCTTATGTCGTAATCCTAATCCAGTCTGACATACCTCCTCGTACATTGTAGATACACTTTTTACTATTCTTATTATATGTACTGTATTTATGTGCCTACGTAACTATTTAGCAAAAGCAAATTGTTACTGTTAAAGTGTAACTTACTTTACTTAGCCAAGTTTGGCTATGGTTGAGAGTTGAGGTTAGGTAAGGTAATGTAAGGATTTATAGGGACACAATCTATTTAACTAACGTAAACTATAAAGTAAGGTTAGGCCAGGCCATTATGAGTTATGATCATAGGTTTCGGCTTCACATCACATTCACAGCTCAATACAAATTCATATCACTAAATTTTATATTGCCTCGCTCGTGCTGTGTCTATGTACTTAGAAAAATGATATATTACCATTTACATTTACCATTTACCATTTACACTTATAGAAAAGCAGGATGATGTAAGTATAAAGTAAGTATATTTATTAGTGTATCAAGGTGTACTGTATCTGTAATATTGTGTCAAGAGTGAACTGAACATGCTCTGCTCAATAGTAAATAAAATGGAGAGTTGTGTTATTGTGTTATGTTATGTTGTGCCGATATGATATGATGATGTGATGCGATTTCTTTTTAATATCTCTGCTATTGCTATTACGTATGGCCAGGCCAGGCCAGTTCTGTGCATTCATTTTATCTCTAGCTCCAACCTGTCTGCCATGAATATAAAGTGATATGAGATTGACAAGCAAACATTAACTTTAATATTTAGTAGTGTATTAAGCATTAGCGATTTATATACTTATGTATGTGTGCCTGCCTGACTACACATTGTTTATAGCCTAATCCAATCGACTGCTTATCTTGCATGTGTTTATATGTTTACAGATTATATGTATTTGTATATACAACTACCTACCAAAAATATTGCAAATTAAAGTAGTACATAGATTTAGGTAACTATAATATATTTATTTTAGGTTAGAGTTAGTGTTAGTGAAGTATACAATAGAATAGAGCAAAAGCAAGCCAAAGTCAAACTCAAACTGACAGAATTAAATTAGCCTTTTAGTATTGTACTCGTATACAGAGTATGCCTTGCCCTATGTAAGTTATGCACTCATTCCCATTCCAAAGTTGTGTTTATGTGCCCTATATACATTATAATCATTTTGCTATGTCTAAATTCCTTAGTGCATTTGCATTTATTGGCTCCACAGAATATTATACACATCGAGAGTTCCCCTCTGACTATTTACCTACTATTGCTATTGCTCGTATTGCTATTTAACTTTGCTACGGAATGTCTCGAAGGATTACAATCTCCAATGCATTACATTGCATTGCATTCTCCTTCTGTTTCTATCTGTATTTTCTATACAGTAGAGCCATAGTGTGCAAAAAAGACAGTTATTACCACGTATTTACGACAACCTTATCTTGAAGATTAGAAATTGTATCCTGTACCATAATGTAAGTAAGTGGTCTTATGTACAGATATTTAAATGCATTGAGAATGTACATGCACAGTGAATTGCATTGGAAGGTAAACCGAAAGGACGTTCTTACTCTTACTCAACTCAACTATTTGTGTGCTCTGTATGTACAATACTCTACTGTAAAGCATTGAGAGCGACTGAAACATAATTTTTTAAATGGTTGAACCAATGTGATGTGATGTTTCTGTTAGCAAATAGTTTTCGTATAAGTAAGAGAACACTTAAAGATAGAAAGACCGAATTAGAAGGACTAACGAACGACATTTGTTCTGAATGCATTATTGCATTGCAGTTAAATTGCACTCATCCTACACTTTATATTTGTAACTACAGATATGTATACTATACAGATAGCTATATTGTATAGCATATATATACTACAGCATTAATATCTTTGTGGTTAAAGTGTTGTAAGTTTCACTAGTTTTATCTGTGTCGCTGGCTCATTCAATGTAATTTGGTAAACTATACTCTGCTGTGTAATTTAAGTTTAACTAATGTATCTGGCTATGCTTTAACAGACTAACAGTTCTTTGCAAGCCAAAAATAATGCAATTGGATTCGATTAAATTGCAGGGGAGTCCTTTCACATTTAAACCATGACTTCTCGGTTAGGTATTATTGCATATTGGATTGCATGACCTAATACATAATCATGGTGTAATATTTCGCACTTATTATTTATTACACACACAGTATACAGTACTGTACAACCAAAACTAAACCAATTTTGTTACTCTACATCTAGCAATGCTAAATGCTTAATATTTTGTATATTTTCTATACATAACATGTAAGATACATCTTTATCATTGCAAAAATATATTTGTATTGACTTCTTTATAGAAAAGTACGTTTATATGCACAGATGCAATATATTTATGATAAATATCGTATTTATTGTATGTATACACATTTATACTTTTGTATGCTAAAATGTATTTGGATATAGAAAGGGAGGAATAATTCTGAATGAAGGATGGAGGAGATTTAGTAGAGAGAGAATAAATGTGAGTAGCATGAGAATACGATCAGAATAGGACAGAATGAGAATGGCCTTATTTTATTCAAAGATTTTTCTTTGGTTTTTTATGCACATGTTTCACAGGCCAGGCAGTCACGATTCTTTGATGCTGGCTGGCTGTGCATATAATTTTTAATGAGGAGTAAGCATTGTTGTATTGCAGTGGAAGCCGTCGACGACGACGAAGAGAGATGTTGTAATCCAATGTGACGTAGCTTTCTGCTAGCAACTACGTATCTACGTATATACGAAGGCTTTTTGTGATTGCAGTGTGTTACATTTTACATATATACATATTATATGCATAAACTATTAAGAGACACTATTACTTTATATATACATTTCAGTATTAAGTACCTATAATACTATATACAAATCGTAGGAGTATAAGTAAGAGAGAGCATTGTTAAACACAATAATGTAGATATGTTTTTGGTTGCAGCAATATATGTACGTAGTAATATTAACTAACACACTTGTCCAATTCAATGCATGTTATACTTTATGTACATAAGTATGCGTAGGTATCACAAATAATTATATTATATATTTACTGTACTGTATACGCACGTATAGTCTTATACTTTTAGTTGTTTTGTGTACAAGACGAGGCTACAGGCTATCCTTTGCCTCTAGGAAGGAGAGATTGGAATTAGAAAGTATTGTCACCTTATCATTTATCATGTGAGCCGAGTTTCGTTGGTTTGCATTTGCCATTGCTAACGTAAGTTTCAGAACGGAGTGTGTCTAATATGTTATGTATGTATGTTACTTACACTACATACATTACTACTACTGGCATGGCATTTATTCGTATAGCAATTTATATGCGAGAGCCAGGCTGTCTATGTATATGTAGCTTGGTTTTGGCTGCTTGTATTTGTATTTTGCTGAATGAGCAAATATTATGAGAGTTTTAAATAGGCCAAGCCAACGAAGTGTAATGTAAATGTAGTCAAGTCAAGTCAAGTGAAATAGCTTGCTATGCTAAGCAAAGGTATGCAATGTGTACTATTACATACTACATACATACAAAGTGTGATGTATGCAAAGATAAAATAGAACAAACCAGCTGGGCTTCATTAAAGGAATTGACGTTATGTTACATTACTTTCCCCTACGTTACTTCATCTACATGCCAAATTCGGCCTGTTCCGGAAATGAGAGCTCAAGGATATTTTCAAAGTTTTAGAGATTTAAGTTGACTAGTTGCCACTGCCATTCCTTCTCTATTTATTCTATACGTACCCAATACCAGTACCTATATGCTAACAACTGTGCAATTTAAATAGCAGTTCAGTTTCAGTTACATTACACTGTAGTCTATATTCAGTATGTACACAAGAACACATGTAATAATATTTAAAGCACTCTCAATGCAAAGTTAAAGCTACATTATTTTATTTTTTGGTTGTATGACATGAGAATATTAAGTAACTATGGTATATTTATAAATTATAGCTTCTGTGACGTTATTTATGGCTGCAGCTTAGATTTAGAATTCAAATGACAACTCACAGAGAGAGAGAGGAAAATGTATCAGGGCCAAGGTTGATTTGGCATGACAGGGCAAAGCAGAGCAATGTAAAAAATGTACACCAAAAGAATTCACTTGGCTTTGATAAGTTGGACAGATCCGGAGTTCGGTTTAGTTTACTAATGCTTACATGTATTTTAAATTATCTATGTATACTATATTGGTTTGGGTATTTAAACTTTATATCTTGAGTTTTTTAAAAGGCAATGTGCACAGTGTACTGTATTATAGTGAAGTACATACTTGAATTTAATTATAATCCAATTCCAACCTCACTTTTGCCTTAAGGACATGTATTTGATTGTTTTTATGCATTATCTCTCTCTGTGGTTTCGTTACTACCGGTTTAGTTTAGTTTCCCTGAATTGAAATGCATACATCACGAACAATATTATATTCCCTTGTATTGAACACTAAGTTTTCTAAGACTTTAGATTACGATTCTATTATATTATAGAGGTATTATGTATAGATATATATAATACTTGGAAATGAACGCGTAGGAGTTATTATTATATAGGTATGTAGCATAATAAAGAAGTAACAATGACTAATAGTCTAATAGGAATATATTAGAACGTAGTAGCTCAGAACACAACACCTCACCTAAAGAACAAAAGATTATCCTGCATTTGTATCTGTTACACTTGGTAGTAAATAGTTGTAAACTAACACTGATACTCTAGCAGATATGACAATAAAAGTGTGAAGTAATATAACACTACTAGCTACTACCTTACCTGATACCTGTCCTGTCCTGTAATGTAAATGTAAATGTAACTTACCTTACGTTAGCTCTTGATATACTTGTTTTTTAATCTAACCTACCTATAGCTAAGTTCACATAGAAAAACTGACGTGATTTTTGATGGAATTAGTCGATAAAAGTTGTTTTGTTGACGGAATTTACCAAGAAAAGGATTAAGACTAGAAAAGCAAGTGAAACTTTTATCTTTGTGGATTGGATTCTATTGGATTGCATGCACTGTTATGTTATAAATAAAATTATGAGCTAAGCATAACCATAAGCCAGTTACATAACTACTAGTTGAGGAAGGAGGTACGAAGGTATTCATAAAAAGTGTTGTTCATGTTTTTAGCTGCGCTATTTGGTTTTACGTCATTCCAGTTTCCTCAATTATTCGTTCACATTTCTATTAACAGTAGTATAAATAATAATATACGGAATTGGCCGAGCCGACCTGTTGTGCTATTGAAATGCGTAGTAGCTTAAATTTTAATGTACATGGGGATAGATTGCAGATATAGTACACAGATTGTGTATCCTCTTGTAAATACATTCATACACACATTATGGATATTTTTATTATAGCCCTGGTTTGGTTGCTAAACACATTAGTTGAGCAACGTCAGTAGAAAAGCAACTAGTTGTGTGTATACAGTATGCTGTACGAGTTGAGAATTCAGTTCAGCCGACCGACACTGTTAAATATATCTATACTATTATACTATCTCAATAGCTATAATATATAGTTACTAATAATTGTAATGATACATACATGCATCTAATGTATGTAATTGTATTATATTTGCAAAATAAGTGAAGCTTAAGTTGTAAATTGTAAATAGTTAAGTTAAGATATTATTTTTTGATTAAGATTATTAATGGGCTGGATTGGATTATAGTATAATAATCCCTATCTAATTCTGCATAATATTTAGTATTGACTTATGAATCTGTATTCTGTATAGCAATCTCATTGTAATCAAATGTACAGTGCCATACGGTATCTCACACTGCATCGCAACTTCTCCCAATGTAAATGGGAGCATTGTATTTATAGTATGACGTACGTACAGTACAGATTATAATTTAAGTACAATTACTTGCTTTATGTGGTTTAGTATGTAAATATTCAACCATTTTATAGATTTAATTCTTTGATCTGGGGTTCTTTTATTATTCTATTGTATTGAGATTCATTATGTTGTGTTGTATTTGTGTTGCACAAGGGGCAGTTCTGAATTGTTTTACATGAGTTGCTATGATTTTTATATTTTAAATGTATATTCATAGAAATTATTAAATTATACACTTATGCCAGCTAACAGAGCTTAAAAATAAGAAATGTATACAATGTATGTACATATATCGTAGAATTGCAGGTGTGTATTGCTCCTGTAGCTAACCACTAGTGTTTGTAAGCATCATAAGTAAATAAACGTAGTAATAATAATAATGTTGGGAAAGCCTTAGAGTAGAACATAAGTAAGTAACAGAACAGAATAAGTATTAAGGTGTCTGTACTGTATGCTAAGCAAATGCACTGGATCGCAATTCGCAAAAGAAGTTAAGCTACACGCTACACGGGGCTGCTTACTTTGTATTGTATTTCTAATGTAAGTTTGTGCCATATGATTGAATAATGATAGAATTAGACCACGAAGTAGAAACTTTCACTTGGCTTCAACAGTTAGTTGTTAGTTTTGTTGTTCTGTTGCCGGCATTAGTATTTATGGATAATATTATAGTAAGAACGTACCTATGTACTATGTCATGTCAGCTGAATTAAATTTAATTCAAGTGCTATAGGTATGCTACTATAGATACTTATGATAATAAAATGATAAGTTTACCTTTGGCTTTGCCAATTTATTTAACTTATAAAGAAATTACAATTACGTTAGCAAATAAATTGTAGTTGTAGTCAACTTTGGCTCTCCTTGTTAATGGAACAATGTGAATTTAGATGGTAGCTATTAGAATCTGTCTGCACTATAGTCTAGTCTTTCTCTAACTGCTTATATTGTACGTGTGTTATATACATAGACAGAGAATTTGCTCACTTTATTTTATTAGCTAGTGTCTTTCATTTGCCTTGAGTTGACTATGTGTTGTAATTCATTGCAAATGTGAGGAGAATTGTGTACGAGCGATGTGAGTGATAAAAATTAAATTTTTCTCATGGTTATTACAATGTAAGTACAAAGTGCACTAGAAGGGAACAGAAATTATATGACGACGACGACATTCCCTCACAGTTATGAGTTTAATGCAAGTACTATCTAAAAGCTAGAGCCAAAGCCAAGCCAAGCCACGTAAACCTAAACGTACGTGTTATGTTTTTGTTTGATTTTAATGTTTTATTGTTTGTTCACTTAACTGAACTCGAGTTATAAACTTATAATTTACAATAGTTAAAGTTAATGCTTACGTTTACGTTTACCTTAGTTATGTACACACATAAAGTATCTGTAAATGCATTTCCAGCCTGTCGGTATCTAATATTTAGTGTTTAGTGTTTAATATGTAGGTAAAGCATGTATGAACATAATGTAAGTATATGAGTGAGCTTTTGAACATTCAGTGTTTCAATATTTCAATGTTTCAAAGTGGGACCGGTAGTGCACCTGTCTTGTCCACTATCACACTATCGTACTATCAGATTCAAATCAGGAGAGCATAACGGTGGAAAGTTAAAAATCCAACAGTTATGTTATGTTATGTTGTGTTGGTATAAAATAAAAGCCGGCTGTTTCTGTTTCTATTTCTACGATAAGCAGGAGAATCGCCGGGTTTGGGTTCGTTGCGTTTATTTTGTGTTTTCATTTGTGGGGTCGTGTAGTATTATGGAGTAAACTTTTGTTTTATTTTATGTTCTGCTCATATCTCTACATTACATAGTTATGCATAAGTTAAGTACGAAAAGGGTGTTACCTACTTTTAGCTTATTTTATACTGTATATGATGTATTCGGGTGGAAATGGTAGCATTTAGTGGTTCTGTATACTAGTATATCATAGTTCTATCTAATCATAAGCAAGTATAATGGGATATTATTGCGGTGATTAGGTGTTTAGACCAGAAAAGTAATTACACACAAAAGGAGTGAGATAAATGACCTGCGTTTGCAGGGAAATGGTTGCAGGTAATAATGGATTGCTCTACTGTACTATAGAGTAGAGTAGAACTCAACTGGGTTCTTTTGCTTTGGTAACAATTAGCCATTGTTTTAATTAGTTGTAGTATTTAGTGACTATACAGTATACGGAAACTATGGGCCTTATGTATATTACCGTTTTATATCTATATCCTACAAAAATCTATCAAAATAATTGCTGTCTTATTTATTATGTTAATAAATTCAAACTCTACATAATGTCATGTCATGAGCATTCTCGTAATTGTACTCTTACTCACAATATGTCACGTCAGAACAGTTAGGCACGGTAGTGTCATTAATTTTATTTGTTCGTGGCTTGGCTTGGCTTGGTTGCATAGCTATAGGTTCTATAGGTATATAACTTTCGTACTAGTGCTATAGTACATATATTAATTAGAATTATAGTAAGTGAGTGGGAATTGCTAAGGGAGTGTGAAAAAATTTCGGAAAGGGCTTGTCTCGTATTCTCGTATTTAGTTCTCATGCGTATGTGTTACAAAAACACAATTTTTCTCATAACTCTTTAGCTTTTATGCTTATACAGCCCAGGATATACATAATAAGTATATTTAATATTATAAAACAAATAGACGATTGGATTACGATAGGAGGTCATCTATTGTATCTGTAGTAAATGCAGATAGTAACTTTATTACTACATGCAGACTAGACAGACAGCCAGACCAAACCAAGCCAGTACCAGGACAGTAGTATTTATAATAATATGTATCACTTTGTAATATTTTGTATTAGAAATGGTAAACTCGTAAACTCAATCGGGTGGTACTACCTTATAATGCGATGTGATTCGATCTATTTGTGTATGTATGTGTGCAGTGGATGTATTATGTTTTGGGTTGAAACTTGATTCGTCAAATTGATAAACAGCACACACAGTGATACATATTACACGAAACTTTCCTACGGATGTATTATCATCCTCGTATCACTATTTCCAATTTGCATTTACACATTCATAGTATACATACATAGTATGGTTTGTCGGCATATGTCATCCCGTTTCATTTCTCTTTGTGGTCTGGTCTGGTCTGGTGGTAGTAAAAGGTTCTGCTTCCCTTGCCTTGCCTTACCTTTGCTTGTCATACTTTGTTACACTTATGCTAATGTTACTCATATCTCTCTTTATCTATCTCTGGTAGTAATATTGTAATTACCGTACACATACTGTCTGTACATTACAATCGGCTAGTGTGCTAAACTACTAAGTATGTAAGTAAGTAGGTAGGTAGTAGGTTTAGGTGCATAAAATAAAGGGACTGCACTAAACTGCCTACGCTGTATTATATTATTTGTATTTAGCATTTGTGATTTGGCGACGGCGACCGTGAGTCTGTCAATAATAGGATGTGATGTGATGTTGAAATTGAAACTGGGTTCGCTTCGCTTTATGCTTATTTATAGGTTACCTGTATAAGTAGTGTAGGTTTTATTGCTATTGCTACTTACTATGCGATTAGTAAATGTATGTGATGTTATGTTATGTTGTGTGGGTGCTGAGCAAATATAGTTATTCAGCCTCAGCTTTTATTTTAACATTACGAAAGTACATACATACATGTACATGTACAAGTATGGTTTAA
This sequence comes from Tomocerus mixtus, assembly GCA_034694165.1. Lineage (NCBI taxonomy): Eukaryota > Metazoa > Arthropoda > Collembola > Entomobryomorpha > Tomoceridae > Tomocerus > Tomocerus mixtus. Next base: position 41,718 of record JAQFYC010000260.1, read on the forward strand.
AAATGGTGTGTGCTTATTTATAATCTATTATTCATGTGCAATGTGTATGTACGTGCTCACAAAGATCTAGCATATCCATACTACTACAATACAGTGGAACAGTTCAATTCAGTTTTCCTGATGTGATGTGATGATGAATAATATAGAGTTGGCAAAAATTATGCAGCACTCAGCTTAAGTCAAGTCAGAGTCAGCAGTGTTCAATTATTATGAGTGAGCGAGCTGAGTGAGTGAGTTAAGTACCTGTTGTGTTGTGCTTTGTAGTCATTCTCAATAGTATTGCACGTCAGTAAGCATCGCTATCGCTTCGACTTCTACTTGGACATGAAATGAAAGAGACGGCACGAGTCAACATCACATTCAGTTAGTAGATAGATAGAGAATAAAACCTTCATGAAATGTTAATACTAGTTACTACCTCTATGTAAGTTATGCTAAGTAATACAATTAGTATTCTATATATTATATATGTAATATTGTACCTATAGACATACTTTCTATGCTAATCGATAATACAATAGAAGCACAATTTATTTATATGTTTAGTACTTTAACCTAATTGTTGGCTCATCTTTAATTTCAGGTCGAGGAAACGACGGCCCAGTTCAGGGAACATCTTCCAGTCTTTACTGCCATTGGAAGGGAACGATGGGAGTATGGATGAGTGTGCAGCAGCAATGGTCCTCATGAGCCTTTCCTGCAGCCCTCATTCCCCACCCTGGGATAACAATGGTAAGCAATTCTTTTTTAATTATTCTCTAATACATAGAATAGTAGTACTAAGTAATAAAATTAGTTAGCTTTAGCTATAGGTATTTAGAACATCATATCACATCGGTATCATATGTATTTATATATCATGTCAGCAATTCTTCATTATAAGATCTACTATTAGTGTTTCTCATGCTTAGGTACCTATTGTTTACATTTTAGTACCTAGTAATTATGAACAACATATCAGCTTATGTATGCATACAAATTCAATACTTAATTCTCTGAGTTTGTATTCCTTTGAACACACATTATGGACTTTGTGTGTTCACGCCACACTATGGCACATAGAATTCGATAGAATGAAAGAAAAATTAGTGTTGGTTGGTTTCGTTTGTGATATCGAATCCACTATGCCTTAGAATAGTCATACATATACAGATAGTACATTAATACAGAACAGAGGATCGTAATTGCAATCCATAGAAATGATTTACGAGAAAAGATTAAACAAATAGCGATAGAAGGAGGAATTCTTGTACGTACGAATTATTAGTATACCGCATAAAGCACTATGTACAATCGCAGTCGTTATCAAAACTCAAGAGCAAGACTAAACAGAAAAGTGAATTAATAATCGAGTGAAGGCGAGAGACTGAAGTGAGTAGTGTGTGTATTATTTAAGGTAGGTTGGGTTTGTGATGTGATGTGAGTGAGATGGCATTGAGTCCATCGGACGATGGTCACATTCACCTATATTATGTATGTACATTTATTTTCTACAGGACAGGAATTCTCTCTTTAGATTTTAGATATAGACTTTTGTGATTTATTACAGCAATTTCTGTTCTATACTACATAATACTGATGTATTTATAAGTAGGTATATATGTATGTATAAGTATTTATCTCCTGTAGGTACTAGTACAAGTAAGTAAATAGGCAAGTTCCCTGATTTATGTATAGTATTTAGTATTTCAAGCCAACTGCCTACTGAATCTGTCGTAAAAGCATTAGAATTGAAAATAACATAAATAGAGAACAAATATATGAACATTAACTCCACTTTTGTATTAGAATGTATATGTATACATATATATAGCTGTGATAATGTATATTTGTATCTACGAGAGTCAGAGTCAAGTCGTCACCATTATAATACTATCATCCTTTATCAATGTTCATGGTCATGGAAATAATGAGGTTTTCACTGGTTTGATGCGATTTAATGTGATGTGATGGTGATATGTTTTGTATTTCTATCTCGATGTTTACTCGCACACACACATGTAATGTACTTGTACTTCACTTGCTATCACAACCGACGTGAATAGTGAATACATAAAACAAGAGTTTAGAGATTTTTCTCATCTATTATACTATAAGTATAGGATAGGCATACAAAGTGTGATTCTGACTTCTGACTGTAACGTGTTATGTTATTTAGCTAAAGTTATATTGATGATACGTTTGTTAGCTTAAGTTAAGCTTGAAGGACTTGACTTGCTTTTGCTTTACGTTAGTGTTGTGTTATTCTGACTCTGACTTCTAGCTTCTGGCTTCTGGCTTCACTTGGATTGGCATCGCATGGCCTGGCCCGGCCGGCATTACGAAATTATCCTATTGTATATTATCCTACAGTGTTTTTATACCTTAGAGAAATAACTAACTTATTGTTGCGTACATTGTATTGTATTATTCTACTCTGTACATCACAATTGAACTTAAAACATGTACCAATCATTATTTTAACAATGTACATATACATACAGATACATAAAATCTATACATAAACAATAGCTTCTAAACACAGTACAATTATCTGTATGTCCGCAAGTATAAAAATACCTACGCAATTATTAAAGTAACATGATTTGCAATAGGTTCTATTTTTGTATGCACCGATGTATGTAATAATTATAGTATGGAGAGTGCAGTACAGAGTAGTACCATACAATACAGATACAGCATAATACTTTAAGTACACTGTTATATAACAAAAAGATAATTTCCTTTTTCAAGTTTTAATCTGCCCAGATGAGTTTCGTAAGAGAGATAGTACAGACATTTACGCAGTAATTAGAGAGGCTCAAAACAATTGTTTAATCTTAAATGCCAATAAGTAGGTAGTTAACGGCTGGCTTATCAAAGCTAATCTGTCAGGTCATCATAATATTATTATTAAGAATTATGCAGATTTAATTACGCAGTTATGTATTTACATGGCATGGCACATGTATTTGTATGTCCCTTGAATTTGTCTTGATAAGATGTATTATGTGTATTAATAGCTATTTAATTTACATATGTACACAAAAAAGTATCTTGCACAGCAGTGTATAGTATGAACTTTATAAATCGTACATACGTCTATGTAATTGTACATACATTGCAGATAGAGTTATATTATATTAGTATATGCATAAATGTATGGTAAAGAATTTAAGAGAGTAAGTGAGTGAGATTAGATTTGTCCTTCTCGGGATGTCAGTATAAAAATAATTCTGAGTGCAATGACTCGAATGGGAGCATGTAATTATAACAACTAATTTAGTGAGTGAAATGCGCAGATAGATGAGAAAAGTCGGTGGCTTGCCTGGTATTGCATGGGTTTGGTGTTCTGTTTAATGATACCTAAGTGGTATGCTACTGCTACTGCTTACACGGTACGGTCGGTGATGTGATAATGATAAAACATGTGGATTCAACGTGAAAATCAAAGTTCGTGTTTGCACTGAACTTGACTAATGCTCAGCCATTTGTTGGCTTGCCAGTTTTGTTTGCTACAATAAAGTTTATATCATGTATAATGTATACTACAGTCTTTAAAGATCATTCTAACTATATATCTAATGCATTCCTTACCTTATAATAGTATGTAGCAGAAAAATTCTGTGAAATGTGCACTATAAAATGTGTTGTTGTGATGTGACATGTACCTATTGAGGTATTTAGCTGCACGAAATGAACTTCTATTTGTATTTGTATACTCAACGTGTCTTGGTTAACACTAACCATCAAAATCTGGTCGTATCTAATAGATTATGGTAATAATAATATTAAAGATCTACGTAGTATATGACAATTTAAATGACTTTATGTAGTGTAAAGTCATTTATTGAGATGATTTGGATTAATGTGTCTGCGTCATTTGTGTAACAATGCAAACCGCACACAATTGCATTGTTCTCAAGTGGAATACAATCAGAATCAGTGACTTGAAATGGCAAAGTCGTTGCGTAGTACGAGATGCAGTAATTTTACTACATCCATCTACTTGTGCACTCTTTCCATTAAAAGTTGTAAATTAATGTACCTACTACCTACCGAATGCAAAATGCAATGGAAGCTATCTGTTCTATATAGGAAAAGTTCATGCCTTCAGAATTTGTGGTATAGAATGGTATGGTATGGTGTTAATGTCTTGCCATTGCCATGTCAGCGTTCATGATGTGTGCCATGTCCTTTATAAATCATACGCGGATGACGGATGTTATTGCTCAAGCTTATACTTACATTACGTTACGTTAGCCAAGTATGTATATACCTACCTACTTGTATACAAAATACTAAACGAAGCTTTAGCTTTAAGAAAAGTCTTTGATTGCTTCATGTTAGTATAATTTAGTTAACTAACTTAAGTAAGATTGGAAGATAACGTTAGTTTTAGTTTCTATATGCTTCGGTTAGGTTTGGTGGTCTGGCCTGGTCTGGTCTGTTAGGTAGGTAGCTGAGTAGAGTTGAGATAATGTATTATATTATTATTATGGGAATGTTAGTCAATTAGGATTAAAAGCTGGCAAGAGTGTGTGTTAACAGAACGAAGTAAGTAAATGGGAATCGAATGTAAGACACCTGTCTTGTAGTTTGGCTTCGCTTCACTTGAACTTCACTGTTCATGATGTTGATGTTGATATCTTTGAATTTAGTTATAGTATAAAAAGTTATACTGTACTGTATACTGGACCTACCTCCTTATGTATGTACACTATGTGTGTAGTGGCATTTAAATAGGTAGCTTACATAGAATTATAAGATATCAGATCACATCACAGGAGTGTTTTTTACTTACTAAGAGATCTGTGTACGTCTCGCTTCAATGAATCCTTCTATAGGGATTGCGTGTTTGATAGCAAAGTAGGCTAACCTCTAGGCAGTTAGACGAGTGGAATGGAAGCGTTCATGTACTACGTTACTCTCCGTCTTATTTAGTACACAGGACTTGTATACGGTACTTGTATGAATATAATAGGCCATGGGTATGTATGTATGTACCTATGCGTCTAGTCTACATCTTCTATCCAAATATTCAATATTGCGATCTTCACCTACAGCTACATACAGCTACGAAGGAACTAAACTACTACGTCGTAGTCGTAGCTGTAGCTGTAGCGCCATGTCATGTCACCGTTTGTGTTTGTGTTTGGATTTTGGATGTAGTAAAGGTAAACGACGGCATTTAAAGGCTGTATTGTAGTAATCGTACAGATTGCCGATTGTTGCAATTGAATGTATTCTATTCTATTGTCGCTCATAAATTAGCGAAGAAAAATTTCTGCGCTGTTCTTTTGTTGTAGAATGAATTTGGCAGTGAGATTATTTGTAAAGTTAACGTTAAAACATGCTATAGTAGTAGTCGGGCTGTATTGTGGTCATGTGTGTGTGGTATATGCTATGACGATAACTATGCATGGCATTGAGGAAGGGCTGTACTTTGTACATACTTCGCCTTGTCTTGCATATTTGCTTTCAGCCTTATTAAGCGATTCAGTGGCTAACTTCTCAAGTATGTAGTTTGTCCTACAATGCATATAGGTAGGTAGGTACCTAAATATTTGAATCCTATGGACTATGGACAGAATAAATTGAAATTGCTGAAGAATAATTAGTTTACATTTAATGTATTTGTCTTTCTGTAGTGTATGTAAAAGATATATGAGCAAATGCGATGTTATTGCATTTAGAATGCGTAAATATAATTGCAAAGTCAAGTCACATCATCCTCACCTTGTATTAGTATTGTATTGCATTGTTGCTGATGTATGCATGTAAGTAAACAGTTAAACAACCTGTGCAAATTTATACGCATGGATTACATACATATACATACGAGTATACAAATTCAACAATAGTAGAGGATGATTAGATAGAATAAAATGATGAGGGTGGTGTGGTATAGTATTTGTACTATGTATGTAAATGTGCTGCATTGTATTGTAGTGTATGTAGTGTCACGTTAGTACAAATAGTTGCACAAAGAAGACTAACGGCGCTATTTGTATATTTGCATTAGGGAATGCGAATTGGAAAGACACACACATAAATAGCTAAATGTACACAACACATATCAGTTCCATATACCTACTCTCATCTCATTTGACGAAAGTCTATTCTATTCCCATGTAGAATTTACAATAGTGTAACTAGGTAATGTGTGTTTTACCATTTTAGCATCCTTCTGCTACTTATCGCATACAATAATGACAAAGTAAAGTAAAGTAAAGTAAAGTAAAGCGACAACGTTATGAAAATAACAATGCTGTACAATTTGCAATAGTGATACAGTACAGTACAATACAATACACAGACAAGATTGCTGGTTGTATTTTTCAGTTGACTAATTAGCTTCCTTTTGCAAATGCATTAATGCAAGGGATATATGCTACATAGGCTCAGCTTGGCTAATTGTGTCACCATATAAATACATAAGTACAGAGTAGAACAAATACAGGATGAAGGGAAATTTGGTAGTGCTATTATTTTTGCATGTTCAGTAATCTATGTATGTACATAAACTGTACTCTGTACTGATCTAAATTAAACAACAATGCTATAAATTACAATGAGATTGCAAAAGTCATTAAAATTATGTGGGTGTATCTCAGTACTGAACATTTGTATTGGATGGAAGTTTGTTGGGGTTTTGTCACTGTTGTTTTCATTACAAGTTTCGTTTGCCTCTCTATTTTTATATACAATAATACACTAAGAATATATTCCATAATGCTGAATGTAACAATTGTTATTTTTGTTACGTCGTGCTACGTAGGGCTGTGTAGTGTAAATGTACTTGTATATATTATTTAGTATTAGTAGCAGAAGTAGAGATGAATGCTTTGTACTTATAATATTATTACTACATACACACATAAAAAGACAATTGCATACTTATGAGCAGCTCTAAAGCTCAAGGACTTTATTTATTCATTGCTATTATGGTTTGGTGTGGTTCTGCTCGCTAAGGCTTGGTATAGAATAGTATATGGCCTGGTTTGCCTTTAATAGTTTATAATGTTGCATATATACATCGTTACATGCTCAAAATGTATTTTGGGTGTTTATACTATCTAGACAGTAAAGAATTAAAAAATATATCGGAAAATGGTGTACAAAAATTAGTTTTAGATATTTTGATACAGGTGTGGGCACTGTCGAATAATGTTTGGATGTATGTATGCCTTAAAGTGTAAATCACTATGTACTATGTATTTTTAATGATAATGTAAACCAAGTTAGATCCAGCACCACCCAACAGTGCATATATCAACATCAACTTCTCACAAAATGTAAACATCCAATTTAGCAATGCTACAATGCAATTTTGTACAGATCTGTAAAAAAACTACATGTGTTTACTGATAAAATATTGTTAAGGATAACGTATATAGTAAAAGGTTGATTAGGTAATGTAAAAGTATATAAACATCATCTTCCCTGCATTGTAGTCGTATTTTTTGTGTGCATAACGCAATTAGTATTCAGTTGCAGTGTATTACTCACAACTCACCTGACTTTGTTTTTCTTTGCAAACAGATTTTACTGATCTGTTTTTTGCACGTAAATAAATACATACTAAAACTAGTTGATTTTTAAACAAGGAGGAAAATACGTTGTGTTATGCTGTTTTGTTTGTTATGTAACCATATGATGCATGTGTGTTATGTACGTACATTCATACAAAATACAATGTCCAAGGAAGACAGGCTTGCTAGCTTGTGTTGTGCATATATTATATATTTCATTTTTACTACGACAATATTTTATGTATATGTGGAGCAGTAAACGTCTTTTTAGTATTGTACATGCAGTGCAATAGAACAGAACAACACACATGGTTGTGTTGTGTTGATGTTGTTTTCGAATGAGTAAGCTAATCGCACGCTAGCACTTAAAGAACCAGGCAAATGACGTCATTAAAACTTTGTAGATACAAGAGCGACCTTTATTTACGTTAGTTAAGCTTCGCCGGCCGGAATGGCCTAGCAGTTAAGTTTAAATGCTGGAGAATGGAGTGTGGAGAATGGAATAAACAACAACACGAATATTCAATGCGTATATTCGGGATGGTGTGATGCAATATGCGTATTTAGTATTTAGATTATGACAATAAGCAACCTTACCGAATTTCGCTGGACGGAATGTGTTGTGTGTGTATTTGCAGTGTGCAATAATATTTATATAGCTTTATTTTTCTCTTCTGCATCACAGCCCACGTATTTTCCGTTGACGATATAAATATCTACGCTTTAAAAAATTAGCCAAAATCTTGCTGCTTCTCTGTGTGAGTAATTTATGTGCAAAAATATTTTTCATAACGACCAATACACAGGATCTCCTCCTACGCGACGCAATTGTGTGCTTTAGATCAACACAAAAGATTCCAACGATATATATACAATGGAAATGTATAAATTTGGAGTATTTATCATCTTGTGGTACTACATAGGTACAGGTACATTTTAGATAAGATGCAAGATGAAAAGAAGCAGGATGTAGACCAGGAATCATTTCAGCCCATGCCAGGCCAGGCCAGGCCAGGAGAGCAAAGTTTTTCTGAGGATTCAGCATAATGAAAAAGTAGGGAAGGGAGTTGCTACTCCATAACAGTGTATAATACTAATCGAAATTGTTTTCTAGAAGTTCGAACAATTAATTTTCTTGGAGATGTAGTTTACAGCTCCACATAAATGGTGTACATATATGCAGTAGCAGTCCTTTACCTACATACTACTATACTTATATAAGTTACGATCTCATCTGATTCTAAGCTACAGGTATAAAATACCATTTCAAATTACTTACAAGAAAAAGTTTCATTTCTTTACTCAATTTCTTGTATCCTACTATTTATTACGTATATACATACCTATATACAAATGCAATCCTATTACATCGCACTTTGGATTTTATGTTAGGTTTTCCTAGTAAATACAAAATACAACTTGAGTATTATGTACAGTGTACAGTGTACTGTGAAAGTAGACCGGCCGGCATCCGACAGGCCAGGCCAGGCTTTCCCATTCTACTACGTGTTGGTAGGTACTTAAATAATAGTAGAACGTAGTACGTAACTTTGCTTCAATTCACTTCTTCATCCTTTTGCTTTAGCTCACCTTGCAATGTAATTTTTGCTTTAGGTAAAGGTAGGCAGTGCATTCAATGGAATTTCAATGTAGTTTGGGCTTACCGTCATCATCATTCAAGGAAAAACAAAAAACATCATCACTCATACCATATAATTCTTCTTTCTTATTATAGCAAGCTATATACTTATATATATCCCCTTATATACAGATAAATAACATGTATTTATTTATATCTGTGTTGATAGCAATGAATTTCTTGCGTACTTAACTTACGTAGTTATTTTAAAGTAGCATGTACATAACAAGACGGTCTTTACATTCTGAGTCATATACATACAACATACATGCAATAATAGTAATACGGAGAAGCTTTATCTATAGAGAGTGACTTGACGTTGACGTTGACATAGAAAAACAGAAAGGTGGTAGTTTGTGGTGTGGTACTTTAAAAATATGAAGGTGAACTAATGCTGAATGTACTTGGCTATTTACAAACTGTATTTAGAGTACTACAAATAAATGTATGCCTTTAAATTGTGCATATCCGAGGAATTGAAAAGGAATTTTAAACATTTTTAAATGAAGCAAGAGCAAATTACATTATAAGTGTATATGTACATATCTGCATCAGTAGATGAACATAGGATTCTATTGTATTTGCAGAACACAATGTAAATAGATGTAAATAGTAATAATAAAGTCTTTACTTCGCTGTACAAGATGAAGTAGTATTACTACACAACATTGCAATGCAACAACAGCCTTGTGCCAAAAGCCTTGAAACGTCTGGCATGGATTCAGATGTGATGTTAATGTTAATGGTGATCATGGTGAAGTGATGTGATCTTTCTTACTTTGCTCCTTTAGCTTAGTTATCTACCTTTGTACTTTAACTTACTTACGTATGCAAAAGTATCTAAGCATATAAATTGCAACACAAATAAAAAATGTACACGAGTTTATCTAAAGTACTACACTATAATTGTATATACAGTGTTACACATATATAGGTAGAGTATAGATGTACTTAACTACTCTTGCATGTTACTATGTGCTAAATGTATTATTTTTCCCTTCCTGGTAGTTTTTTCTGTTTACTATTATTATTTGCGGTTTCATTACCAACATTGTGTTGCCGTAGGTTGTAGGTTGTAGGTTGGAGTTGTAGGTAAAGGTAAGCCATGGTAATAATAATGCATTAGCAAATGGTACCTATTGTATGCATAATTTGCATACAGATGTAATGTAGATGGGTGCTGGCATTTAAAGAACCTTTTAAAATCTTCTAGGTATTTAATATTCTCAGCTGGGCCTTTTAAAAGACCTGAAGTGACGATGGGATGTTTATTCTCATAAATACTATACCTATTCTATTATATTCTACTATACTATAGTATGAGCATAATCTATCCATTAAAGATCATCTTGTATTCTTTTCGTAACCCAATACTGGTTTGGTTTTGCTTACTAATTGCTGTACTAAACTAATCTACAGAGCGAGAGTGTAGAGTATCTTTACACTATGTGTGACATTCTGTGTCATGTCATGTCACAGGGAGAGATTTAATGCTACAAATATGAAACGCGTATCTTTTAGAAGATATATTTGAAAATTATACACATTTATAATATAATTCTGCTCAGGTATGAGATAAGAACTAGTTTAAAGTTTAATTTACATTTTCTAAACACTTTAATATGCATATTTACAATTGAAAAAATAAATCTGATAGCAAAATTTCCCAAGTTTTAAATGACAATAATGTGCAAGAAGTTATACTGCAAACAAACGGCAGTTTTCCCTTCTCCTGTAGGTAGTAGGTATGTACTAATGAATTTAACATTCAAATAAAGCTAACACTGTCAATAAATAAGAAAATAATAGCATTAGCCTTGTAGTGATAGCTATTGTGCCGAGCTAAAATAACTACCCCCTGACGTTAGTTACGTTGTTACATAGCTAAAAGTTAAGTTGGGTAAGTTCCCTATTCTATTTGTAGTGTTTTTGTTGCGTGTCATAAGCCAATTAGAATATCTGTTATAATAGTTTTCGATTTTCTTTCCACTTCCTTCAATATTCAATGTAGACTCAATTAGGCAAGGTGGAGTTGCTATTTGCGTTTGCATTGGCTTCGCTATGGCCTTAACTTAACTTTACTTTGCTCAGCTTGAATTGAATATTGAATTGACTGGTCTTGACATAATGATCATAAGCTGTCTTTATTTGTCGATACGGTAGTCGAAGTCGTAGTCGTAGGGCCTGTAAAATTGTAGAACAACAACAAGGAAGACCAAAACTAAATTCATTCACATTTAAATAGAATTGCATTGCAAACCAACTGCTAATTGTTTGCTGATTGCATTTCGATTGGATTTTACAAGAAAAATTGTGTGTATCACATTACATTCATCTCAATCAGCTTTCTGCAGCATTTAGCAATGATAATGAACAATTTAGTATGTACGATAGTTCAACAATAAAAAATTATATGTATACATACAAGGGATCATCCAAGCCAAGGAGATATCTTCATTCCTTTAACTACTGTATATACAAATTGCCCAGGCCATGCCAGGATTTATTCTCTTCTGATCTGCAGTACAAATACACTATACAATTTGCATTACTACAGTATTACTATTAACTACTACGAGCTAGGAACGAGATTATTGTATTCTTCTTCCTCATTCTTAATTTCAATACAATACAATACACACATGGGTGTATGTAGTATATCATCTGATCATTATTATGCAGGAGACGACTTGACTGCACTGATGGTGAGAGGAGTGAGTATTTAATCTTTAGCAAAAGTCCTTGTAATAATAGTAGAATAAAAAAGATTTTTGTTTTCGTGTGAACAGCAGGCTCTGTGTAACAGAACAGAACAGATCCTAACTCTCGCCTTCTCAATTCATTCCATATTCATACTTCATACTAGCATCATCATTGTATGTTCTGTGTGTACTGCGTACACATTTTTATGACTTTTTAAACGGACTTGTGGTTTGCCTTTGGCTGGGTTCATATTTAAATACAGTGAATAGAATTCCATTCATTTAGCTAAAGGACTCCTCATTGAGTCACATTCATTCTTCTTTTGTGTATTTTATTAATTTAATTTTTAATAATGTTCCCTACACGTGTATGAACTTTTTCATCCTTTTTTCCTCTTTGCCTGGTGTGCCTACTTATTTAACTATAGTTATATAAGTAATTATAACGCATACAGATTCCAAAATTACATATGTGCAATGCTAATAAATTATTAGTTGCTAAAATAAAATGAAATTGCTCAGAATCTGAAAAACGAGAATTCCTCATCCAAAATCCAATCCACACCTAAAACCTTGAATTGGCTTTTTGTTACGTATGCCAGGGCTATCAACTTACTTATATGGAGTACACGATGTACAGGTACACTTTTATTATAGTATATCAGTAATTTCCACTTGGAAGTTTCCACTAACCTGTAGTACTACTATATAAAATAGAATTGCATTGCTATAAGGATAGATAGAGTGACGTGAGAACTTATACGATCTGATGTGAAATTCTAAGGTTAGATTTTATTATATAATTATTTAGCTATTGTAATTATAGCGTCTGGTTCATATACAGATAGTAAGTATTACGTATTAGTACTTCGTTACGTACGTGCAGTTCATAATACATAGGATTGCATAGTAATAGTAGCTCTGTTACATTATAGTACATAGAAGTTCCTTTATGTAGTGTACGTAGTTTGCGTGATGATAATTTGATATAATATGGGTACTTCGCTCTGAAAATATTAGAGTTGTTTGAATTGTTTGTTCAGATCGAGTAGCTCATAGTCCATAGTACAGTAATAAGTGAGTTGGTCATTAATCCACAATACAACAAGAGATCTGCACGTCCTGGTACATAAAATGCATGTGTATTCGGGTAGCAATGGTCTGATTTCTATCATATTGTATTGCATGTAATAATTTCATGTCTGTGAAACGGTGCGATTGAATTTCTTCAATTTGGACGAACTCTTTGAACCGAACTTCAAATTTACAAATAGCTCAGGTATTTAATGGACCTTTTGGTCTGCCGGTTATATTATGTTATGTTATCTTATGTAGACGAGGCTAGGCCAGACTTTTATTCATGATACAATAAACTAGAGCTGGACTAGACATCGCATGATCTTGAAATCTGTGCAATTCTTCTGACGTTGCGTTATGTATATTATTATAATAACCTACTACCTACTTACAGGTGCATACAACAGACAGACATGCATATATAAAAATATTCCACATTTTTATATCCTCATCCTCCTTCCCAGTCACAAGAGATAAATGCAAAATTTTCATTTTCCTCCTACATACGCAAAAATGCATTATGTGCATGTAATCTCTCTAATATTGTAAACTTTCCTTGTATTTGTATTTGTATTACTACAGGTAATGATATATAATTTGAAACTTTGTCTTTGTTTCCTTTAGAGTAATACGGATACAGGTTTAAGGGAGTATAATATGTAATAGTATGTTCAATGCTCTGTGTTTAACATACTTATGTCATTTTAATGACAACCGAACGAGCTTGTGAGATACATATGTAAATTGTGACACAAGTCAAGTCGAGATAAGATTCTGGCTGGGACTGCTTTTGTCGTATCTTGAATCCTGTCCTGTCCTGTCCTGACTATTGTTTTCTCGTGTCCTTCTTCCTGGTGTTCTATTACATTTATTAGCTACACGCAAGCAACACAAGTTCAGAAAGAAGATCACTGTCATAGTCATCGTCATCATCATTGTGATGTGAAATTTGACTGAACCTGGCCTGGCCTGGCCTTACCTTATTATACCTGGTTTGGTTTGGTCTGAATCTGAATTTACCTTACCTTGGGTTTAGTTTGTCGTTAAAATCACAAAGCTTTCGTGCACAGTGCACGCTCATCCCAGCTTATTATGCACTGATCATTACTATTATCATTGTCATTAACGTTATGCTACAATCTTCACTTCTGTTCTAATTTAGTTGTTAGTCTATTGTAATAACCTATGTATATATAGCAAACATACGTCATTCTATTATATAAGTACTATAAGTAGCATTCCCCCTTCGCTTGTAATCGTATCTTAATTATATTATCCTATTATTTGTATTGAGGGACAAAACACACAACAAAAACATGCTAGATAGCAATTTAGTGCTTATGTATTGCACTATAGTGTGTACATAAATATTTCACACGGAGATGCATGTACATTTGTACTAACTAATAATTTGCATTATGATTATCTTTACTATAGGCAGGTATCTAAGTAAGTATTTGAAGTGAATTTGGGCAGATCATGCCATGAATAAACCAACCAACACTAGATTATTCAGTTCAGTACACTCAGGTACACAAAACACACTGATAAGTGTACGAATGACAGGATGATTAAAATTTACAATAGTACATTACTGGAAAATCTTTGTACAAATACAAATAGTACTTATGTATATTTTATATAAGTATAGGATTGCATGCTGAGCTGAACTTTGTATTAGTACAGATACAGATACAAGTACTGTAAATCTGTATTAGCTGAAAGTTGCAATATTTGCTTACGTACAGTAAAATATGTGCAGTAGGCGAGAGAGAATAGTTTTATTTGAGTGAATATAAGAAGAAGGAATATTTTTATTGTCTTAGCTTGTCAGGTCATGTCAATAAGCCGAAACGGGAGATTGCCGTCTAGCCAAATGTAATAAGTACGTGTCTTCCCTTCTTTTCTTCGGCTTACTTACTTAAATACTAAATACATGCTAGTCTACATAGGTACTTAAGTTCCTGGCGTGGCGTGGCTTTGACTTGGAAGTTGGAACAGGACAGAGATGATTGCTCTGATTTTGCTTTTGTTGCTTATGTTATGTTACGTTATGCTGCTATGCATTCTATGATGATTGTATTTGCATTGTACTGATATTGCATTACATTTTTACATTTTTTACATTTCCCCTGCCCCTTATTATGTTATCTGAAACTGTCTCCTATCCTGGGTTGGTTTCAATTGAAAGAATAAAAACAAGCGTAAGGCCTGTCACGTCATGTTAGTTATTATGTCGTGTTTGGAAAACACTAGTAATTATTCTGATTGTTGTGCTCCGATGTGTTCTTGCAGGAATTCAGCTTTGATGTGATGTGACAATAAAATTTCATGTCTTTGCATCAGTTATGTCTTTATGGAGGTATTATTACATTAGACACAGTAGTAAAAGTAGTTTATCCTTATCTATAGTAGTATGTACATGTACAGGAAGAATTAGCTATGAATTGTCCTAACGATGTTCTTAGGTTAGTTTATATATTTAAGTATGTATTGTTTTGCCTTGGCGTACGCTAATGTTGAACTTGACACGTGTAAATGTAAATATCTTTTCGGATCGTACATATACAGACAGAGAGACATAGACAGTGCGCAATTTAAAGTACTTACAGTAATGTAAAGTATTGACAGTTAAATTAAATATTATCTCCATAAAGATTGTCGTTTGTGCAATAGCTATAGTAATACGAGGAAGATAATAATAATAGTCAAATGATTGGTGTTTCATCTTCGACAACTTTTATTGCTCCGTGGTAATAAATAATACATACGTATGAGTGTGTCATAAGGGTGGATGTGTTTGCATTCGCAATTGTAGGTTAGTAAGTTGTAAATTGCGAAGGCAAGCTTGTAAAATATTTATTTATACATATAATGCAAACATTAGTGGGAAAAGGAATGCTATTTAAGTTTTAGTGTCTTTGCGAAGTCATAATTAAGTAAGCAGGTTTGCTAACGTCTGTAGAATTGAATCTTTAGCTCAGGATACTCCTGTAGTAGTATATATATCTGATGATTGTTTTATGATGGCTATACTTCATTGTGCGAAAAAGAAAAAAATATTTCGTTAGTATGCTAAAATGTGTTTAGGTACTTACATAGTTATGAATTTTGCAATACTACTCTTTTCTGGTATGAATTATACAGTGCAATAAATATATAGAATGTTTTTGCAACTATTGTAATTGTATTTTTAGGGAATATTAAACGCATTTAGCAAATGAGACGCTGTATAATTTGCAAAGTGTTTTTATCGGGTGATGGTGATGTAATGTTTTGGTGCGAGCGTGTTGTGTTATGTTTTGCATCCGTATTCCGCATCCACCCTTCTTGCATTTAGTATCTTAAATCAGTTCTTATTTATGCGCAGATTTATTATAAAGTGCTAAGGCGTAAACTCTTTCGCTTTGAATTAGATAACCGGCCCGGCCGGGATAGAATTATTTTTATGTGTGTTCTTGTGAGCTCGTACATCTTACACTTAGCATTAGCATTATCATTCATATTTCATACCTTTCAGCAAGAGGTACCTCAAACTTTTATGAGGATTGTTCATAGGAATTATTTATGCATGCTTGATAGTAAGGTAAACTTACTACCACAGTACAGATATAAGTAAAAGTTTGTGCTGTAAATTGTAAGAAGCTTTTTGTACACAATAGTAAATGAGATAGATAGTAAGGAATTTATAAAGTATTCATGGTGCATAAGACATTGTATGTGCACAGGTAGGTATTTAGATTACAGATAGCAATGTTTGTGCTAGTAACTCGATATCGATAAGGAAAACGAAGAAAAATCGAAGGGCAACCAGTTCGGTTATACATGAATTAGAAGGCTAAACTTTAAATACACTGTGATAGTAAGAAACGTGAGTTAAAGCCAAATAGAGTCAAGCTAACAATATTTATAAGGATAATAAATAGGCTGCACTTATTATGCATGATGCACATAAAGGCCTTTGATGATATTAGAAGAATCAAAGAATTGATGCGAAGGTGAACCTAAGTAACTATAGAGCTGACTGTGAACAATTTATGTAGAATGTGATACATACAATCTTGCAAACGATATTTCTTCTAATGGATTTGGACGTTTGTCAATAGTGCTTAGATTTTCTTATTGTAAGTACAGTCAATCCCGTTTTAGAAGACACCTTATTAGTAAATCATCTCTATTAGTGGACATTTTGACTATATTCCTATGTAAAAGTTAAAGTATTAGTGGAAAACAATAAATGAAACAAGGAACGAAAATGATCAGGCATTTGTGTATACTATGGACAGGTTCGACTGTACATAATGTTAGTTCATTTTTGTTTAGTGCTCGCTTCACTGAGCTTGGCATATTTAATTCTTTTCGAGTAACAATACAATAAACATTCAAGTACGTCCCTTGTCTTTCTTTAAGTTACTTTTGAGCCTTGTTTGCTTAAGAAATAGTACAATAGAGCTGAACTATATAAATAAAATACTGGATTGGAGTTGGACAACTGCATTTTACTATTGTGCTAATTTTTAGCCATCATTTTTATATTCAGCAACACAACACAACAGTAAAGTGGAAATGCAAATTTTAATAATGCATTAACTTACATACAAGAAATAATAGCACATGCCTACATTTATTTAGCCCATTATGCTTTCTAAGGAACTTAGGTGGAATTCTGCTTTCAACCTTGTATCAGCCGGAGCAATAGCAACCTAAATCTAGAATAGTATACAAAAACAATTAAAAATTGTTTTTTCTTATACCGTCGTGATGATAATTGCGAATAATTTGCACCATAATTTACTACTACATTTTAATAAAGAAAAACATAACGAGAATTTGAACTAATTTCGGTATCTGTATTTGTAGTATATCAGAATTAGGATACAAACCAATAAAAAAAGAAGAGAGTGAAGTTGGGAAATATTTTCGAGTGCGAATTTAAGTGAATTGAAATTGAGTGACACTGCAATTAGCTGATGATCCTGTAATGTGGCAAATGGACATAACAATTGCGTATTATAAGAGGGAAAAGGTGAAGGCTAGGGCAGTGATACTCACTCACTCAAACTCAACTCACTCTCACAATCAGTCACGTTAAATAAGTGAGAAACGAAAGGAATACATAAAAACTTGTATTTTGTACATTTATTATGGAACATTTAATAGTTTAGCTAGAATTTGCGAACTTACTATATACATACATACTTATTATTACATAGTAGACGGGTGGTGGTTCGGTTTAGTTTTATCTTCTTTTATACAAGATGATTATATAGTAGGATGCTCGTATTAGAGTTGAATAGATTGAGTTAAATGATAATAAAGTGGAAACAAGGGGATGTAAATTGAACATTGAAGAGAGACTTGCTCAGAGAGTTCTAGAGATTTAAAGTTTAAAGTTAAATATTAAAGGCCATAGCTATCTATATAGAATAATATCACTATATACCTACATACATACTTGAAGCACTTTCCATGTCCATTAGCGTTTGAAATGACATTTATGATGAAGTGTAGTAAAAGACTGAGCATTTAACCATTTAGCAAGTCCGAGAAACAACGGTATAATAGAATAATATAATAAAACATGTGATTGTGCAGTGCAGTGCTGTGAGTTTCCTTTATCTGCTCTTGTCTCCAAGTATGTACTTTACTAAACTCTAAACTCAAGTATCGGTATGAGGTATGGCTTTATGTGGCTCATAGTTAGTAGTTAGTATTATGGTATGGCACATCTGTTCGGTTCTTTTTTGTTCTGTTCTGTTCTTGTCGAGATTGATAGAGGATTAAATTGCATATGGTAATACTGATAGTGATGTGATACACACTACACCGACTGCAGTTGGATTTGTATTTGTACTGGAATTTCTATGGATGTTGGATGTGATTTGAGTTTCTACGTATGTTATGTACAATATAAGTTGTGAAACTAACAGTGTAAATGTAATGTACGTACGTAACGTACGGATGTTCAATGTTGTGGCAAGGCTAAGCTATTATAAAGCAGTATATGTAATAGCTAAGCTAAACCGGGTGTCGTTCACCTTTTCGAACTGTTTGCACTTGTGCTTGTCAAAAAAGGTCACCGTGTAGCCTTACCCACTTATGTTGGTTATTACTATTACAATAGTTAAATACGTTATGTTACATACTACATAAAATAACGTAACGTGTATGCAGTACGTACTCTTCCCCTGTAATACTTATACTATTATATAAAATAATTATTATACCTATACACACAAAATACAATGTGTGGTTTCATTTCGTTGTTCGTAGGTCGTTTCGTTATGTGCATTAGAGAAGAGAAGGCCAGATTCAATTATAAAAGAGTCGATTTAAATTAAAGTGTAGGGTAAAGATAATATGATGATATGATAGCAGGGTTTACATTATATTTATTATCCGGTATTTGTACACTGTAGTACTATGTACTGTATTGTAACTGTGTGGTATAATACTATAATACAATGTACCTGCTACCTACTGAGTTGAGTAACTAAAAGTTTTAACTTAAACTATAATTGCTCTCTTCTTCCCAGTATGTGAACAGAAACAGAAGAGTGAGTAGTTGTATTAGTGGTTTGGTTTGGTTTGGTTTTAGCTTAGCTTAGGTTAGTACGTGCATTAGCATTAAGTCAGGCCAGAGCTAGAGTGGGAATGGGAATTACCATTATGTATGTATGTATCTTTAGTATATGTATGTAGATTTGTGTTTCTCTTTAAAATATCCAGTTCCCTGCTTTTGCTTTGATGAGCTGAGTTGATTTGGATTTGATTTGACTTTCGGCACTTGATAAAAGGTCGAAACTTTGCATTTGCACTTTGTATTAGTATTTGTATTCCTTTGAGTTGACTTGACTTATGTATTCAAGTTTTTAAACAGTTTATTGCATTATAGAAAAGAGATAAAGAGTTTAAATGAACCATTCCGCCCATTTAAATTGCATTGCATTATTTGTATAAATGGATAAATAGATAAATATATTTTATATTAAGGTTGGTACATTACATGTCCATTTCCACATACGTTACATTAGATATCAGATATCCGCACTCGCACTGTCACTCGCATTCGACCTATGTAAGCATTTGCAATTCAAATTCAACTTTAGATAATGATTTTTTAATAAATGCAATATCTATTGCGAGAGCTTACTTACGATCCTTGTATAAATATTGTATAGGTATACCTAAGTAAGTGGCTGTATTTGATTGATGTCATGTTGTGTATTTATGGAAGTTCTCGACTGCTCTCGTCAAATCGTGTATTTAGCTAATAGTTGATACGTTGATAGTATTCTGATCCCATTTCATGCATGTGGCATGTGTTTGCCTTTTAATCAGAGATAATTATCGTGATTTTCATTTAAAGTCGAATCAAGTGATGCAATAAATGTGCAACTCGTCCTATCAGTACATATGTAACATTTCTCTAGTGTTTACTCATAACCGCTGGAAAGACCTTCTGGAGTTTAAAGCCCCTGCGATATTTCCACCTTGAAATTAAACTACAGTTGAGTTCAAATATGTAGAGTACATTTATTTGATTGAGTACCTACAGATATTTACTATTAAATCTGGGCTGTATTTTTTATTTACCAATATCAGGCAGATAAACTGAAATGATAACAAAAATGGAAATGATTTCATCGATCAAAGTAAGGCAATGTCAAGAGTATCTATTTGTGTAGCATAAAGTGTAGTCAAGTGACATGAATGACACTTATGAATAAACAGAGTAATAATATGATGGATTTATTTAAATGGCAGCTTCTGACAACTTTTCACTATCACTACCACAATCATATCCTCCTCTCGTGTTTGTAAATGCTCAATTACAATTGCAAAGTACAAGTACCTAATAAATGGGAATTGCAATAGATTACATTACGTTATTACAATGGAAGATGAGAGCCGTTACCTTGAAAGAGTTTGAACGATAATTTACTACATACGTTACCTAATTGTCATTTCATGTAGTACAAACCTACGTTTACGTAAGTAAAGTAGCTATATGTACCTGACGATGAGTACATTCCGTTTCCATTATACTCCAGTTTAGCTCACATGTGCAAAACAGCTGATTTAGTTACTTAGGTATATACCGGGTTAGTTACTTAGTCATAGCAAAAAATAGAAATACGCAAATTGTAAATTGTAAATTGTAAAGATGATGCGGAGAGATCTGGTAACTATTTATGTAGGAAGGAAGGGTACATTTATATTCACAATGAAAAACATGACATACATGTAAGTCAAAGAATCTTCTACATAAGCTCGTACACATAAATTCCCACGTTTAGCATTTCTATTGGCAAGATATCCGGATTTTTTTCTTGCTTGGCATAAATATAGGTATACCTACGTAATGAAAGATATATAATAACATATACAGATAGTTTTACTCTTCAACTTCAACTTCATCATCAACTTAAGTTGTTAAGTAGTGAAATGAAAAGACCTCGAGTTTCTATTCCATCCTGAAAATAACTGATGACGGTAGCTCATTCCTGTCCTGTGCTGTTTACCGGGTTTTCTAGTTGTGCGTATATTATTATAGGGGAGCTTTTTGTCCGATTTGACCTGACGAAGGATAAATATTGTAAAAATGTATTTATGTCCCTCGTGTATGAATGTGCTCTCTAATTCTAAGTTGTTATGTTATGCAAGAAGCTAAGTGCTAAAGGGAGAAAAACGTGTGTATGTGTGTAGATAGTGTAGTGTATCATTTGTGGTCTTCTTTACGTTATTGTCATGTCATTTCAGTGAAGCCGAGTGGTTAAATTCAATTCAACTGAGTGAGTTGTTGGTTTGGTGGATGGAGTATAGAATAGAGAACAGAAACAGAACATCAAAATAAATGGTGAGATATTTAGAGATAGAGAATCAAACGATTCCAACAGATACTATGCTTAGGTACATAGTTTGTATGTATATAGATGGTAAGTATGTATTTAGGAAGAGAAAAAATAAAAGAGCAAAGTATGTAGAGGAACAGAATATAACAGAGATGTGTAATGTTCTGTAATGTGTAAGCATTGAAAGCAAGGAAACCAACAGTTGGTTTGGTTTTGTTTGGCTGCTTTTGCTTTGACTTGGTTCGCTGCTCCAGTTCAGCTCTCAGTTCTTCCTAATGTTTTTCTGGTGTTAGTTAACTACTTCTTGTTTAACTCTTCTTCATTCCTGGCTTGGATTGGCTTGGCTTGGTTGGTGTGCTTGTGTTTCTGTTTACTATAACTGTTTTCTGTTCACTTTAGACAGATTCAACGATCTCTTTTAATGTTTACTACATAAGATACAAAATACTACTTGAACTAGATAGGTACTCACATACATACATAATAAGTAAGTACATGCTGTTTGCTAATGTTAACTAGTATAGGTACTTATGTTAGTATCCTTATCAGAATTACAAATGCTGTGTGTAATGATTATTATTGTAATAGTAACTGATGTGATGTGATATGATTATGTGATCTCTTAGCCTAATGTATATGAAGAATTAAATAAATAAAGTACTTAAGTATATAGAGGATTATTTTTTAGTATGTATTTATATGAGTATATGTATTTACTTATGAATTTTTTTCTTTTGTGTGTTATAGGAATGATCTCGTCTTCATGGAGCTCTACGAGTTCGTCCGGTGCTTCTTCATGGCTCAGCACAACGCAAGTTGGATCTGTAGGAGCGTCTTCCGGCTCAACTGGAGAAATGCACTACAACAATTGTAGCCCAACGCCGTCGTCGAGTGACGATGGGATTGAAAGTGACAATGGGGATTGGGACGAGCCGCGCAAAAAGAAAACTCGTCTCATCTTCAAGTGCACTTGGCCTGGATGCACTATGGTTAAAGAGGGCTGCTTCGAAATCGAAGCTCATGTTCGATACGCTCATTTAGGGTAAGCTTTTCCCTATATCTCAACTTGCTACAAAGTAAATTCACTTCAGTACAGTACAGTAATGTTAACTTTAATTTTATTCGTCTCATTCCATGACATCAGTATCAGTTGGAGAACAAGAACAACAGAACCTGAAATATAATAGGACTACTACTACAGATACTACAATACAATGTTGTAGCTATCTGTAATATAGTAGATACTACAGGACAAGTGTTCTCATTTATTTGATATCATCTTATTGTGTTTCGTCTTCCCTTGTCCTCTCTACTAAACTTATAGTCGAATTGACAGAGAAGACAGGGCACTATATAAAATCTTCTTGTTTACTCCCCTGACAGATACACTATTCTATTTAAAACTATATACTAAATACTAATATCATTTTATATAACTAATTTAATTCTGGTTCCATATAGCAAGTATTATTATATCTGTAGTATAAGTACTTACGATAGTTAGTTAATTTAAATGTTGTGCAGACTACAGAACAGACAGAATAAGAGTCTCTGTCTCTGTAGAAGAGCTCTTCACTTTTACAATTCAATCTAACATGCTAAACTAGCTAAACTGAAATAAGACCCATGGTTTGTATATATAGGTACATACAATACAGAACACCGACTTTCTACTAGTTATATATAAGTAATATTGCAATAGTGCAGTCGCAGTGTATATGTATACATATTTTGTATTTGTATCTGTCTGTTAGCAGTTTACGTATGCTAGGAAGGAGACAAGAGTTCAACTCAGTTATTTACATCTGAAAAGAGATACGAAAGGAACTCTCCTTCCTTTACACTCCATTTACTGCGATTTGGATTTGCTGCATTTGCATACTTGCTTGGATCTGTGCAATATTTCATCTAGTCCATCTTCTAGTATTATTCCCCTTTTATTATGTACACTATGTATGTATGTATATGAATGTTTACTTACTTTGCATTATATTATGGACTTATCGTTAGTTGGAATATACATATTTATATGTAGAGAATACTATTGACTATGTATATATGTATAGTTAAGTATTAAGTAGTTTTAGAGATAGAAAAGACAGTTGAGTTGAGATAAGTACCTAGTTTGCATGTTGTAATGCAATCTTGTAGTATGTAGTAATGTATAAAAGTTACATTAGAGTTGAGATTGAGAATTGAGACTATTAGTAAAGGAAACTGAATTTGAACTGCATGGGTATGGGTACAGTATCCATGGGATAGAATGTTGAATGTTGAATGAAATGTGTATAGATGACGGCGGAAAAGGCAGCCAAACGAAACGAAACCACTGTGAAGTGACATTAGATCTGGTGTGGGCTTTTGGAATTGGTTGAGCTAAAGCTAAAGCTAAAGGAATGGGAAAGTAGAGATCCATTTGTGTGTACTACAGTATGATATCCAGTTTGAGGGAATTTGGGTGAATAAACAAGAAGAGCAGAATTCAGTTGACTTCAATTGACGAGCAGTTTTGAGAGATGAGCTCGTTGAAGTGGAGTCAGTCGTTTTGAGTTTTGAGACGAGACGAGTTTAGTCGAGGGAAGTCAACTCAAGTGGCTTGCTATTTTGCTATTTGGATTCCTTTGGTTTCCTCAATGTTCAATGTTTAAGATGAGATGGATAAATTATTTATATACTGTACTGTACTGTAGTGCTTTACTTAAATATATAAAATGAACCCTGGTTCATGTAATAATAAAAGATCACGGAAAGAACGTTAAGTTAAAGATGAGAAAATGTTTTAAAAAATGGATGAGTAAGAGATTTGTGTTATGTTCTGTTGACAGGCCTAAGCATGACGGTTCTGGAGATCATGAAGAGGAATTTTATTACTCGGAAGTAGAAATTTCTGATCTCCCTTCTCCTTCTTCTTCGTTTGGTGGATCGTCCAGTGGGATGAGTATGACTTTCTCTCCCACACTCTCACATATGGACATGGTTCGTCCACCTTCTGAAGGTAACTACTTTTTGATTCAATTTATATTTTTAATTAATTATTTAAGTAGCTACCGTTATTTATGCATGCTAATTTAACTAAAGAACCAAAAGATGCACATGTTTTTATTTAACTGTAAGTGATTTGTACAAAAACTTGATTTTGATTTTGTGTTGTGGTTGCGTTAATTAATGTGTAAATATTATTGTCGAGTATTGTAAAGTGTAAACTATGATGGGATGTGATGTGATGATGGTTGTTAATGAATTTGCAATTAACCCATTACGACCTTTCACATTAGATGCATACATATACATACAAGCTAATAATATAAGTACCTATATAGTAATAGCAAGCAAAGATCAACATCAATCATAAATAATCAATCATATTCTGTCACGCACCTAATAATTGATTACCCTTTACAATTTACATTTACACTACCGATAGCTAAACGCTAAACAGCATCCTTTATGTATCTGTATGTATAAATATGCTGACTGAGTATAGTATACCCGTTCATGAGCAACTTGTCAAGTAACTTCTCGATTCTCCAATCTAAACTTCCAGTAATAAATAATTTAAAGAGCTAAGTAACAAGTGAAGTGAACTCAAGCCGACTATTTTTCAACTGTATTGAAATGAGCACGAACGATTTTTATGGATGATTCCACTGTCGTTGTCAATCATTAAAAGATCATTCGTGACATGACAGAGACAGCCTCTCTAATTATACATACCATCCCTTCTTTACTTGTTTAAATTTGTTAAGGATTTCTCTATTCTCCATTTAATGAACACACTGCACTACAATACACTAATGTATTTGTAATGCTTTGTGTGGTATGTATGTTCATAATGTACTAATTCAATTCTTGTAATTAATTGAATTACAAATAACCATTAGAGACGTGACTCCATTGGTTTGCCTTGTGTTGCGTTCACTCTTCACTTCACTTAACTTCACCGCTACATGCATCTACCATTTACAATTTACAATTTACATTCATTCTTCCTTTGCAAAACTTCATTATACTTACTTATAGTATGGGACTTACTCAAAGTTTACAGAAAGTGTGGCATGAATGTAAATTGCGTAGGCAGTAGGCACAAATCTTTATATAGGCTGCATAATAAATTGTTTTTATGATATACCAAGGGAATATTGAAATTAATGATTTTTATAAATAGATAATATATGGATAACAGATCCTAAGTGTAATGTGTAATGATTTTTAATAAGGTTATAATTAAAAGAGCATTAGAATAGGCATGTACATACATTAGTTGATGCTAATGGAGAGAAAACATGAATTAGTTTATTTTATGTGTATGCATTTGTAATTACGTCATCTGATGTATTCTGTTGCATGTCTCACTTACTTGAGTTGGTGGAGAGCATAGCTAACTTGAATTAGAATTGCTTTATGATCTTATGTGATAAGGAAAATAGTGATAGTGATTGTAAAACTTTAAAAGTTGAATAAGGAAAGATGTTATGTACTTAATAAAGTATGTAATGTAATGTATTATATATGTACATAACATACTTACATAGAGAGAAGTGTGAGTTAAAGAAATAGTGTTGCGGTAGCCATCCATACAATAGAATAGAATGCAATGGAATATAATTCTAGAGAAGCCGGTAGCTCGCTGTAGGCTCCCCAGCCATGAAGTTTAATGTTTAAGTAAGTTAAGTGAGCTATCAATTGAATCTATCGTCTCCTCCCAACATGTGGCATTGAAGACATAAATTCACGTGGAAAGATTGGATGGTTGTCTATGTCTTGTCTTGTTGATGTCGATATCCAAGTATTAGCTGTTGAAAAAACGCCTTTGCTACCATTCTCTTTTCACTCTCGTTCTCCATATGGAAATCAACACAAACATAACATATACAACTGAAGGTTCCATCATTACATCATTAGCAAACATAACATAACATACGTAGTTCGTAGCACGAGCGAG
>JAQFYC010000261.1:0-68303 GCA_034694165.1 Tomocerus mixtus
GTTTATAAGGATATTTATTACAATTGTGCAACATTGCACTCACTCGGGCGGGCTGTATATAGTGGCTTGGCAGTTTTAATTTAATGATGGATTTAATGCGTGTTCTTTTAGACATATCATCTATTTACCCCATTGCTGCTGTGCTTCTACCCACCGTCTTTGCTTCTGTTTCAATGTTCAAGTCCAAATCATTGTTACCATTCATCAGCTTTGGATCCCATGCATTTAATTGACACCTGTCTGGCTGTGTGGTAGGCAGAAAAAGTTACACGCAATGGACTAAATATTCACCTGTACTACACTGTACTATGAATACGTACATTTAAATTACATCCGAGCCCACACACGACACATGACTTTTATCTTTTAACCACAATGAGATTCTTATCAGTAAAACTTAAGTAGATATAAGTAATTCGTATGATATGCAAACATCAGAATGAAGAAATGCATGTTTGTTGACGCCTTATCTAAATTATGACTATTACTTCTTCATATTAAAAGTATCTGTGCCTATCATCATTTTAATTTTAGATGAGTACTTCCGTATATCGCTATAGATAGACAGATATAGTAGATATGAAGTGGTTTATTGAATACATTGCTTGGTTGGTAGGGATAAATATAAATAATCTTTGAGATACCGAACAAGGGCATTGACAATAACAATACTAAATATGAGTACAAATGTGTACTTAACTTAACTTACCTATGCACTAATATTAGTTGCCAAATTAACTTTAGCATTTTCATAACTGTGGGGCTTTGCTTTCCCCTTCTCATAATATAATATTACAGCGACATATTTATACAGAATAAACCACAATGGGTGTCTAACTGTGTCGGCAGTGGACATGCGCGTACAATGTACTGTTTCATAAACTAAACAATTCTTGGCTGAGCAAGCAAAAAATATATATTTCGCAACTAGCTACATATTGACTATTCTTCAATTTTTCCTCCAGGCCTCTTACAGATGAAATGCTGAGCTACGCCAGGCAAGATACGCATAATCTTCTAATATGTGTACGATTTATTGAAAAAAGAACTAATTGGAATGGGGAGCAAACATAATAATTTGTTGATTTCCGTTTTTGATCAGGTGCGTATGGTATGCTTAACAGTAAGTTCAATTTTGTTTGGTGTTTGTAATTTCACCCGCATTTGTGCATTGCTAAGAATTATGTTAATGTGACACTTAGTAGTTTTTCCTTACTAAATAATTCGCACATTATTTGTATTTTGTTACGAGCGTTACGAGAAGTCTGGAAGTAATCCACAGCCCCCCCCCCTTCGAAAAACAAGACGACGTTTAACAACAGACTACTTTACGCTTGTATTGAAATATACAAAAGGAGGGATGCGATAGCTCGAGAAAAATTTGAATCATTAGGATGTCCTATCTCGTTCTCACATAGCTATGCAAAATATTCTGCCATTCTGTCATGTATTTCTACTTACCACAATAAGTAAATAAAACAAATTCGAAACATAATTTCATATATTTTGGCATCTTTTATTAAGTATTAAGTCGGTGTTATGTTTGAGAGAAACAAATGTTGAAGTAATGTAAATCAAAAGTGTCTATATGCATAATATGGCACCTCTATCAATTAAAACTTGAAAAGAAAGCTGAGACTATCTGGTTGGTATACGCGGCACCCGGCGAGATGACGCATGAAAAATGACGGAGTTGTTATGAATGAAAATAATATTAGTTATTGTTTTATTATTGAAAGCCATGTATTGATTCTGTCATTAAACATCTTCAGGGACACAGATTGTAGTATTTATAAAATATTTTCTCTAGCAATAGTATATGAAACCTAATTTTTTCTGTTTACAAATCTGAGGTTGACGTTTATACGGAAATATACATTCTTACAAATAGTTATATTATAGCTACACGCTACGATTATGAACTTGTCGTTAGTGACATGACATACCTACAAACTACATAAACTTCAGCTAATTTCACAAATACAAATATTTATTCCTAAGTATTTATAACATATTTTGATAACATTATTTTATAGATATCTGTACACAACCACTATAAACTAATTAAATGTATATATATACCTTATGTATAATATATTTTGTATATTTATGTAGTATTTAGTTATTACAAATAATTGTTCTGTTCTGGCTGGCGGGGCTGGACACCTTTTTGTGAGAGTCGTAGTCATAGTATTCATTATTCATGTACTC
Source organism: Tomocerus mixtus (assembly GCA_034694165.1). Lineage (NCBI taxonomy): Eukaryota > Metazoa > Arthropoda > Collembola > Entomobryomorpha > Tomoceridae > Tomocerus > Tomocerus mixtus. Next base: position 2,212 of record JAQFYC010000261.1, read on the forward strand.
CACTGAAGATTCAACTGACAATGAAAAAGTTAATTGAATGGAAATGAATGGACGAACTAAAGCTAGTTCATAATTAAAAATGATTTTAATAGGTATCTTTAACATTCAACAACCTGAGAGAGATCACTAGTGTATAGTGTTTACTGTAAAGATCATGTTGAAGTTGAAATCAATGCTCAAGCTGTATTTCTTTTATTAATATCTGTGTATATATCTTGGCGAATTGAGTTTTCTCAGGCTAACCTGTACAGTTTGTTAAATGAAAAGGAGCTACCATTTGTGTAAATTAACGTAAGGGCCTTTGCAATTCTATTGTAATTCATTTAGTTTCTAATAGGTCTATAAGTTACATAAGTACTGCCTTTGTAAAGTTTATTTTTAATGAGCTGCTAATTCTAATAATCCGTAGCTGTATTTACCTATATGTAAATAATCAATAAAGTAAATAATCTGCTGCTTACGCATAAGTACGCCGAACGAGGAAATTATCATTGGAATTCATATTCAATGTCAAACTATACATAAGAAGAACAATCTACATCTATCTATACTATACTACAAATATAATATATTGCATTTTCTACTAAAACATGAATATAAAAGTGAAATAATAATTTCCAATGCCCGAAGCATACATTACAAATACAAAGAATTGCACAATGCAATGCCTACAGTACAGCAGAAGGTAAAAATGAGATAAATAACATGAACAATTATTAATTCTATGGTACTACAGTCTACATATATATTTTCTAGTGCTCCTACTGATAATATTCCTCGAGATATGCCATACTTAATATCATTAATACATAATTCATACGGATTTACGTTACATACAAACAACAGAAACCTAGAAATACTGCATACCTAATTAATTAGCCATGTGCCGTGTCGTGTCTATATAGGCAATATTATTTATCTGTTCATAGTAGTGAACATCTGCAAGTGTATACGTATAAAAATTTCTGAAAAAGTACTAGGTGCTACCGGCTTGCTTATTGAGTTATACCAATCCATAGAATTCACAAAGATCATGTGCTACAATTAATACAACATACTTATTATTTTAAATTATACATGTTATTAACTATTAAACACAAAATTGAAAATGTTTAAAATTACTTAGTTAAGGATAAATACTCAATTTTACATTGCAGTAATGACTTGTACCTCTTACATTTGTTTCAAGCTAATTCCTTCTATTACTCAATACATTGAGTAAGCCAATACAAAATAACTTATTAAATTCTTCATTCTTATCCCCTATGATTTGTTTTCTATTATATTTAACAGTAACAATTAGAAATTATGATAAAACGGTGCAGTTTAAAACAAAAATAAATGAAATTCGTGCAACATCCTGTAAATATATACATTATCAGTATTTTGGTTAAGTTGTTCATATTCACAAGAATTTAGAGAGAATTGTGACATCGGGGGCAGGCACTTATACATATTAGTAGTAAATCTTGTTTCTTGTATGTAGCTGTGATCTGTATACATATCAATTAAAGAGATAATTTTAAATAAAAATAGTTTTTGCGTACTACATATGTTTGTAAACCATAACCTTAAGTTGTAACAATAGTGGTGAGAAATAATTAAATAATTGAATAGTAGCAATTTTAAAAACAATTTTAAAAATGTAGTACTGTCTAACTATGTACTATATTATGCTGATACTACTATAACATCATTTGAAATGCTATTGTTTCTATTTGAAGTTTCATTCAGGTAAATTAATCAATCATAACTCATAAGCGTAATTGTAATAGTACATCGAGAAATATATTAGTCCTTAACAACACTTAAATTATACATTATAACAATACTTTCGTAAAAATGCTACCGTGGTATTTCACTATACTATATACACTAGCAGATCTTTTCGCGAGATAAACTACTATGTCATTTAGATGTGAACTGATATTGATTGAGAGCAGCCGTTTAGAAGGTAGCTGTGAAAAATAGCCTGCCTGTGATCATAGATAAATTGTAAATACTGTACTTTTAATGTAAATCAAAACGGAAAAGGTGAAATATGTTGTGAAAGACGGATTTCTTAGAAAAACACAATGTCGAAATAAATCAGGGGAAACTTTAGAACAATACATTACATTTGGCCTTTTGTTTTGGCCGTTCATTACATATTATGCATAAATGAGTACGTACAGTGGCCCGGAAATGGATTCATGACATAAAGACCCAATGGCTTTCAGAAAGACTAATATCTCCTTTATGCTTATATCACGAAACTATTCTGTATCTGCATACAAAATAAATCCTTCTCTGCTAATAGTAGTAAAGCTTGTAAAACATTACCAACCGAAAATAAGTTGATAAATATTTTCCTTTCAGGCCTACCCACCTAAAATTGTTAGTCTATCTATATGGCTGTGTTAGCAATGTATTGCTAATATAATTAAACCAATTTTTGTATATAGTACCACTCAATTAAAATACGGCCAATAGTGCTCACATACTTAATATAATGTGCACGTGACTAATCATTTGAAAATCAACATCCACATTACTGTAGGTCATTAGCAAAAGCTATTTTATATTCATATTTTCACTAGCCAATTAATTTAATCGTAGACGATAATTTTAGAAACAAATTATAAATGCAACTTGTATTCAAGTTCAAATTTCGTTAAATGCAAGTATTCAAATTGTTATATTATATTATTGATAACGAGTCAACACATCAACCTAGTCAAACCTAGCAGAGAATATCGGCAAACCCCATTCGAATTATACAATTTTTATCAATCTAAAGTGCTTCTATAGTTGGCGTCTGAAAGGTCAACAAGACTTACATATAAACAATACTCCTATTACTTAACAGTATACATAAAAACACTAAAATAACCTTAAATACCAGTAATCATTCACTCAACTCCTTATATTTGAGGAGGGTAAGACGAATTGTGATCTCTGTACATTGGAGAATTTTGGCCTATGAACTGAGGGTCATTATTGCTGGATAGCGACTGTTCCTCCTCTTGACCATTGCTACTTCCAAACCCCCCTGTGGAAAACACAATATAAGTAATTAAATTGACATAACAGAAAATGAAATACAACAAATATACTTTCCATGTTACAGGCTAAAATGCTAAAGCTATATTCTATTGACAGGCACTTACCGGAAAAATTTGGCATTTGATTTAGGAATGGGAAAGGCACGGATCCTCGTCTCAAAAGCAAATGAACACTAGTCCCGCCCGTTTTAATTAAATGAATGGCTTGTGCGTGAGCCATTCCTTGTGTACTTATACCATTTATTTGTAAAATCTGATCACCAACCTGTAAATAAAAATATAGGGTAAAAATTGAAATCCTGGAAGGATAATTATCATTAATGTACACTACGTAACCGCCACTTACTTGCATACGACCATCTACAGCGGCTGGACCGTCTTCAGCAAGACGCAAAACAAATAAAGGCATATTTTGGAATTCTTTGCCGCCACGAATAGAAAATCCAAAACCCCTCGCTCCTCGATTCAAGTGAACAGAAAATACTTGCTCCAAACTATCAGGATAGGAAGAAGATCCACTATGGCTATTATATATCATACAAATAATTAGAAGATCAAAGATCATATTGTATTATTTCTGCTACATGCAGGTTTGCGGTTGTCATTAAAGAAATTACTTTGAACTGAAGTGTACAGGATGACTGTCTGGAGAAATAAAGGCCGTTCCAATCTCAAAACCTTGACTTTCTTTCAAACTCAGATTTTCTAAATCCGAAGGGGTCATCATGTTACCATGGGAAGGTTGTCCTGGCGAGTGTTGAGCAGGGTGTGTTATGCTGCTGCCAGCATTTGTACCAACCGGAAGTACACTCAATGTCAGAACCAATCCCGAATCTTTAATTAGTTGCACAACTTGACTATGATGCAGTTGGGAGATATCAATTTGATTTACAGCAAGTATTCTATCTCCAACATGAATTTGGCCGCAACGATCTGCCGGACTTCCGTCAACTATCCGACCTACACAACCAATAATAAATATTTAGTATTTAGTATCATCTTTGATTTGTGGTTGAAAAAAACAATTTTCAAATGAAGTGCATATTTTACCGATAGTCGCTCCAGCTTTAGTGGCGCTGGAAATTATTACAAATCCAAAGCCTTCGGTTGGTTGGCGCTTCAGTGTAACGTGTAAAGTAGGCACTCCGGAAGGAGAATGGGGAGGAGGGGCAACAGAATCTGCTCCAGAAGCGCTTCCATAAATTGGCCGCCGAATAGACAAGTGAACTCTGCCAAGATTGGCAGATCGAGCCATGAGTTGAACTACAGAATGGTGCGACGCTCCTATCACCGAAACACCATCAACGGCAACGAGCTGATCGTTACTTCGTAACCGACCATCTAAAGCAGCAGCTCCTCTGGGAACGATATGACCAACAGAAACTTGAGAGCCTTCTTCAGTACCGCCAACGATTCTGAATCCAAAACCTTCTTGTCTTCGCTGGAGTTCTACTGTCATTTCTACCCACTCCCTACAGCCGAAAATAAATTGAATCCATTAATTCCTTGCTAACATATCAAAAATTTAGCAATTTGCAAAATATTACCGAATTATTGGAAGTTGATTGAGATCGTTGGCTAAAATCCCTTGCTCACTGCCCGTCATACCCACAGAACTGTTAGAAAATCTCTCGGATAAAAATGAATGTGAATTTGGCATCGAGTGTGGGTTTGTCTGTTGAACATCCCCATTAAAAAGTCCTTGTGGTCCATTGAACTGACTGACAGAATCCAGAGTAGGAGTTTTTGGTCTTTCAGGTAAACTGTCTCGTAATCTCGGACGTCCGCGTCCAAGTTCTGCTGTAGGAGTTTTGCTACGAGGAGAAAGTCCAGGTCTGTTGGACATCAGCCTTGTGTCAGAATAGTGGTTAGCAGGGCCTGGATTAAAAAAAATACATGTCATGTAAGTTTACTTCTCGTAATGGAGAGATGCTTAAGGCAACTGTTGATTTAATTAGTCATCTGCTTTCAAATATGAAAGTATATTCCATAAAACATACCCGCAGTAAATTTGTGGTAAGCAGGCTGCAATTGAAATCTTTGAATTGTTAGTGAAGCTTCTCTTCCCAAAGGAAAATCCTTAAGCACTTGAACTACTTGTGTATGACTGAGACCTCTAAGGTCAATTCCATCTATTGCTATAAGACGGTCTCCTTCTTCCAAACCACCGCAATGAGAGGCGTCTAGGACTTTCTTTACCTGTCACATTGAAGAGTATTAATACATAAAAAACGAAAATGTTTTTGATACTGTGTATTACATAATATGATAAGCTACCTTTTGTCCAGCAACGCTATCCGCAATCGTAAACCCAAATCCAGCTGTGCCTTTGATGATGCCAACTGTGAGGAAAATTCCTGTTTCAATCATTTGGTGTTTGGACATCTTGTCAGACCTCGCATGTGATGGGGAGTCTAGCAGAAGATCTACACTGGCAGGACGACCACTATTTGACTTTCCGTAGCCCATTCTGTCTGCTGAAAGCTCTGGAAGGGAATGTGCAGAGTGAGCAAGACTATCTGGGGTGGAAGGTCTGCCTACCCAGTCCATATTTGGTCTGAAAACGAAAACAAAAACACAAAGGTTAAACATGGCATATTTTCTAACAATAAAATTGTATAAGCAAAATCTAAAAAAAAGACTTTTGTTTACCTTTTGTCACCACTGTCATTGGAAGCAATAGGGGCAACGGCCACTGTGGTGACAATTTCTGTGTTTGGATCTGCAGGGTCAAAAGGAAGAGGGTAGCCCCGACAGATTTCTAAATGAACTTCTTCACCAGGTGAAATACTTTGAAAAATGGACACCATTTCTTGATGTGTGTAACCGAGTACACAACGACCATTGACTCGTACTAGAACATCTCCTGTCCTCAGCTTGCCGTCTCTCCATGCAGGACCATCCGCGACTACAGACCTGTTATCAATAAAAATATTTCAGAATCACAAACAATTTCACCAAAAATTATACACAACAGTGACATTTAAAATGCAAAATTTTACTTGATTTGTAAAAATTCGTCGAGGCCGTCGTCATCATCCCCACCAACAATTGTAAAGCCAAGACCTCTCGAAGATTTCATGAGCGTACTTAAAATTCGTTCACCGACAAGTTGAGACGGATCTCTCGTAAAAAACCGGAGTGAAGGTCTATCTACAGATTTGACACGTAAACCACCGCTGTTATTTATACTTGGCACAGAAGAATGGTTCATACTTAAAGGGATATGGGGACTATTGGGGCTGTCGTGGGAGTCTGACATTAAGTCTACGGGAGTCTTCCCTCTGGGGATAGACAATCTATTGTGATTTATAGGTGTTGTTGGCTTTGGGAGTGTTAGCGGTGGATTGGAATTGGACGGGGAGGGGTGGTGATGGTGTTCGCTGGTGGAGAACTTGCTGTCTTCATCATTACTGTCCTCACTGTTATTTGACTTGCTCTGTTTGGCTTGTATCACTGGATTTTCAAACTGAGTTCGTCTATTGACATGATCTATGTAGTAAGTGCCGTAATGAGGATCTTCGATTCTCTCCCAGCCAAATGGAAGTTCGTTGTCCGCACAATCTTCAAGGGATAGCTTTTGTATCCTAGATAACCGAGGGTCTAGCCAATGTGACGTACCAGTATTATGACTGAAAGAACAACAAAAAATTACCAATCAGATATTTTCACTTATCGTCGGGTATTTCTCTGCCTGTCGCTTGTGGCGATGAGTGAGTTCTACTGATATTCCGCAGTACAGTTTTTAGTAGATACGTACTTTACTAATTTTTCTAGTTAGAGTTATCTATTTAGAGAGCAAATAAAGAGAAGCGTCTAGTCCAAGGGCAACTTACTCTATAAAGTAAACTTCGCCTTTTTCTGTGTAAGACAATTCCCAGTTAGCAGGCAATGGGCCGAGCTCATCCGGAGGAGGAACGCGGTGAGACGAATATGTGAGAGGAGTAGGATGCGATGGGCTATTTATATTAGAAGACGACGGCTCATCATCACCTGCTCCCAGGGCTTCCACATTCGAACGATTCCTTCTACGTTTTCCCTCCGAACTAGGATGCATTCCCGGCAGAATGCTTCCTTTACTGCTTTCTCCAACTGATTGAAGCCCGTCAGCACTTCCGAGCTGCGAATTGGCACTTCTAACCCGACTTGCCCATGGCTTTGGTGTTCCGTAATGATTCCCTGTAAACAAACATAAACACACAATCAGTCAGTTAGGTTTTCTGTTAACATAAAAACGAAAGCAGTCATTTGAATGGAAGAACAGCAAACGCTAACGACCACATCAGCCAGAAAAAGACTAACAAATAAATAAATCCAATAAACTCACCCGCATACACTCCACTCTCAAGCAAACTTCCGTTCCTTTCCAACTCCATGAATTCTTCCACACTAAGGAAAGTGTAGTCCACGCCGGGAATTTCTCCCGGTCTAGGAGGGCGTGTTGTCACTGGAACAGTTCTCAAATATAAATTGTCTCTAACTACGCCCTGGAGGGCATGGTCTACAGATCCTTTTTGAAATCTTGTATTTAAATACGAACGTAGCTCAGGACCTAGACTTCCTGTTAAAACCAATCAACATTAATATCATTAATAAGGCGCACACACAACTTATCATTAATTAACTTCCATCAGTCTGGTACTATTTGATTATAGCGTTGAGAGGTATGTTATTCTTTGACGTTGTTTTGACACAATCACAATCAAGTAAATGGAAATTCGGGAAAATTGTATAAATAGCATACCTCTGGGTGCAACAGTCAACGTGACGGAGCTTCCTCGCAGACAATGGTGCAGGAGTGACAAAACATCGGCTTGAGTATAACCAGCGACCTAGTTTACAAACATACAATAAATATTTTACAAAATTGATTACAGCGTGATGAAACCATGTTTGCCCTGTCTAGAGTCTATGTCACCTATTACCATACTGTAATGGAATTTTCTGTGCAATATGTAGCATAACATTCATCAACAACCGCAAATCATACTACTAACACAAAAATAAGTAAGTGAACCCGATTCTACGAGAACATTATATACTTAACACGGGTTCACATTACTTCCACTGGACTCCGACTCCATAAACTACACTAGAACTAACTGCCTCTTTATTTTACTTTACAGCTTGGATGCACATGCATACCATAAAACATAATCGTATTATTTTATCTAGTACGTAATGTTTATGTTGGCAAACAGTCGTTAGATTTTTTTTCATCTGTAGTTAATATTGTAAAAGACGCAGTTTTATTACAGATAGCTCTCTGTACACTTCGGTATCGTAATCTGTAACCGACTGTGTAGACTCCAGGAAACGTACACAAATAAAAGTTTATGTTTGACAAACTAATCAGACTAGTGATGATTACTATTTCAACTTGAGTCAGTTGGCTATTACCACTACTACTTATGGAGCAAATGCTTTTTCACTCTACGAATCTCATAAAACATTACAAGTTTCTCGTTACTCCTCACCATTGCAGTTTAGTTAGACATCAAAGCAACATAATAAAATCTTGTAAGTATAAACCGAGTAACAGTTCTTCTTGAAATAATACCTAGCTACTGCATAGTTTCGAACTATATATATCTACTCTAAAATAAGCAAAACATTTCCTTAAAAATGAGAAAGGCGCACTTTTGCTCTAACCTCTAACGTCGTAACGAGGAGAACACACCATAAGACTCCCGGGTACCGTGGGGTCTGATACATCAAAAGATTCTTCTTGCTCTAAATATTTTGACTTAATAATGTCCTTTTCGACCTACACTGCTGAAAAAGTTAATTGTACGCAACATTTATAAGGTGTTGACAAAACGGATCAGTTTAGCATTGCTTATGTTTTACAATGAACATAGAATTACATCTTACCTGTATTAGTATCCTAATCACTTTTGCATGTGTTACATACCTCATATTGTCGGGTTCAATTAACTTTTTAGGTAGGTCAAAAATCAAAATGGACATTATGCAGTCAAGATATAATATATATATCAAGGCAAGGCAAGATATTCTTAGAGCAAAATGAATCATTTGGTGTACCAGACCCCACGATACCCGGGGGTCTTAGGGTGTGTTCACCTCGTAAGCTTACATTCCCATTGCATCTGCAGCAGTCTTAAATTTGGTAGACAGCTTTAAGAAAAAATTGCTATTTAAAATTAGATTGATTTTTATCAGGAACTCCACGTTTCGAAAGGTCTAAAAGTAAGACTAGCGAACACAAATGCTCACACAACAGGGTAAACAGGCAATAGAATTTCCTGTTGCCACTTAATATTTTCCTACGGAGAGGATATCCATTACTCTAGTATCTACCGCAAAAAATCCCTTCCTAATCTTATCTTTATCCTTTCATTCAACTGTACTATTTATGACACATCTTTTTCTGATCGTTAATATGAGTTCTGGCTTCTCGTCTTAAGAAAGACAGAATTTTTTAATTTGTGTATAATTATCTGTCCGTATAAGTGTTGTGCAAAGTTTACATTACACTTCGTGCATGTTTGGAATGGATTTTGGCATTAATATTTATCCCATTAAAGAATTACAGATGCACTCATTCTTTCACTGCACTATTTTACAGATATGTACATTGTGTAAACCGTCATAAAGTGCATTGTAAAGAGTTAATACGTCAGCGGAAAAAGTAATAAAGTATTAACTGTAGACTAAGCTAAAAAGTACAAAGAAAAAGACGATCTATTAAACCAGGAGCGAAAGATTAGCTTTTCTGTTTACATTGAGTAGAGGCCAAATGTTAAGCGATATGGTAATACGATTAGTCAGACTGACTGACTGCTCCAATATTGTTTACAAACTATCATCTCACTCAATTTTTTTGCAAGGATATCAACTTTCGTTTAAAAACAGAGATGAGTGATTTCGAAAAATGCTTTAACTTCATTAACCGAAATGAATGAGTTGCAGATTCACTTCAAGGATATTAGCACTTGAACTTGTAAACAAAATTAAATTCCTAAATACATCCGATAATGTAAATTTTTCTTTACGTAAATATTGATTACTTATAAGAACTCTAGTCTTAATAGCCATAAAGATGAGACAATTCGAAAGCCTTACCTGTTGACCATGTATATCCAAGATGATATCGTTAGCTTGTAAATATCCAACAGCTATCCAGGCGTTGATATCCGAGGTTAGATTTCCGACGAAAGCAAATTGACCATTTTCTGAGCCGCCAATAAATTGCAAAGGGACGTCGACGTTAACATCTACAGCACCATTATCTTCATCTTTGGGGAGCCGATTGTCTAGAGGACTTGAGGGAGGTGCAAGAACTACCTGTCGAAGAAGTTGACTCCAGTGTCCACCTCCGTTTCGGATCTCTTCAAATAAATCTCTTCTGTCATTGGAATCTCCATCGTTTGCATTGCTGTTGTTGTTCTGGTCGTTTGAGATATCGTTGTTGTTTCTATTATTTATTGTTGCATTGAGACTTCGGTTTAGCATCTGAGTATTGTTATGAGGACCATCGTTTTGGCTTTCTACGGCTGGAGGGGAAAAATACTGAATTTGGGACGGTGGCAATGAAGACGACACCAGTCCACTGTCCGGCATGACTAACGAACTAAGGAAAAACATCTACCACAGAACTGTACCATGAGAAATATTTCTGCTTTTCGTCGGTACTTCACAAAGCCAAAAAAAGTCTCGAAAAAAGTTGATGGCACTTTTCACACTGCCATTCAGTAAAACTTCGACACAACGAATGTCTTTTCCTCAAACAAATGTGACACTTATAATTCTGTCTGCCAAGCTAGCACTCAGTAATGTCCACCGATACAACAGAAAGTATAAAGGCTCTTTATACATAAACAAACTTATCTTCTTTCAATTTCCGTGTAACAACATAAATATATAGGTTAACTCAACTGTCATATAAATAAACAACACGTATTTACGATATGTTTCACTTTATAACTACCAGTTAAAAATTAGTCGATAACAGTTTTACTTTGAAGTCATTCAATATTCACCAGCCGGAACCTTATATTTAGTTAATTATATCTGAGTAAACTATTTGTTTTAGGTAGACTTTTACATAGAAATACTGACAAATAAACGTGTTCGTAAGATGTTGTAAATATAACAGATATTACGACCGAGATTTTAGTAGAAAAGTTTTGTACGGCAAACAAGTATGTTGGAATAATACGTATAAAAGAGTAAAAGTAAATATCTAAATTACATTAATTTGTGAGAATAAAAATACTGACAATTTTGAACAATTTCAATTCAACTCCAGTTTTAACAGACTCTTTGTAAAATGTTTTGTAAGCCTTTCGGTGGTAGTCTTAACAGTCTAAATACATAATAACATGTAGCTTATTACATAAATCTTGCAATGTAAATTGTTAATTCGTATCAAAACTACTAATTTCCCTTTCAGCGGAACTTTTTAATATTATTGATTAATTATATTGATTATATTATTGATTACTAAATTCACATTTCAATATTAGCCTTCACACATTTATCTCCAAGAATTTCTATTTCTAAGTAATTAATTTAATACATTAGGCAGGACGGAACCATTCAAGTTTAAGATTCTTTAGTTACACACAAGTCAAAATTTCCTGGACGGATAAGTTTAATTTTAGCAATGGTTGAGTCACTTTAGATATCTGTATAGCATAACAATTATGTACCTTTAATAACCACTATTATTCCTTATCTATATTTATCTACTCTACATTACAAATTACAAACCCACTGACAAATATTTAATAAATAAACAATAAAGATAAACTTTATCAATGGGCTAGACAACACAACCTATATAGCATTCCAAGAAAAGCTCCAGTCACCAGTATAATGAACCTCTTTAACATTCAAATACTATTAGAGATAATACGCACGATGCTTGGAATGCCATTCACTTAAGTAGATACAATGTTGTGAACGAAATACAATGAATTATGGTAGCCCATTAAATGCCAAAACAAAATGTCATTAACATTTTACGATTGAGGAACAAAATCAATGGCATGTAGTAAACTAAATTGTAAATTATAGTAATTAATACAACACAACACAACCGTGTTTAGTATTACGTCACTCAGACCATTAATCATTAAGAGCTACAACTACAACCAAATATATTTTATAACAACGGCGACAACCCTGGAATTCTAATAATTTATCCAGTTTCTTTTCACAGTTGACTGAACCAGGAAACCGCACATATCTGATTTGTATTCTTCAAAAAATTCACAACAGCATTCGCAATCGAAATCTTCGAATTTTGAATTCTTCAATCTTCTTATTAATAAGTTTCGAACATTTCCTGTATTTTGGATGTGCCATAATCAATTTTGGCACACAACGCAATTTGCAATTGAGCAAGCAACTCCAAAAATCTTCAGTTTTGACTTTCTTTGACAATTCTTCTAGTGTTGATGACAAATTTAAAGATTTTGTCGTATTCTCGTTGTATCACCGAACTCCAAATGAACTTAAGTTGAGCGAGTGGGGGACACACTTAAAAATGTAAACAATTCCCATTTAGTCATGTTTATAGAAAAGTATAACGCAAAACGCAATGTTGCTAATTACATTTAAATTATCATAGTGAATAATGCGTGTGTGGTATGGTATGGTATGTTGCCCCTTCTTGGCTTGTCGCAAAAAAACAATCAAATAAATCTTTTAGTGTGATTTATTGTATGAGTAATCGCGGCTTCCTTTCCTACACTCACTAAACACAACTAATCCACTAATACCATAATAACAGCAAGCCTAGGAACCTCCTCACAGACAAATCCTTGCAATTACAGCATACAAAATACAGCCTAAAAGTACACAATAAATAAGAATGGCTTTAGTTTCGTTCGAACTATTTGCTAGTAACAAACAAATAGCTATTCAAATGGGAAACTATAACAATTAGAGGCACTAATAAATAGAAAACGAGACGGACGGGATGGGACAACGAAACAAAGTTAACAAAGTGTCTTGTTTCGCATGTAGATTTACATACTACTTACTATCAAATACTATATACTACTGATAGTTGATGTTGATAGTTGATAGTATGACAACGTAAGCAGTAAAAGGTACGTAGGTTGTTGTCGTCTTGTAGTTGTAGTTGTAGTCGTCGTAGTACATTTGATTTGACGATGTTAGTGTTAAACAAAAGTAGTCCGAGTCCTACATTTCGAATTTCCAACAACGAGGAGCACAGTGAGGTGACGTTGACACTACACTCACTCACTTTCTGTATATTATTATGCACATTAGACTAAACCAACACATTCGTGGAACAAATTAGCTAATTCCACAATCAGAAAACTACTACTGATTAACAAAACCACTGTTTTAGCATTTTATCTGCGTACGAACTACGAACGTTTGTCTTCTCGTCGATTTAATTCGTGTGTGAAAAAAATTTCGTTGTGAATGTTGAGAACAATTTTTGATAATTAATACACGTAGTGCATTTAATAAACAGATAAGAGGGCTTTTTAATGTTCACATTTCATTTGCGTAATTTTGCACTTGTTTTCTTTGATGTGATGTGCTCATTATAATATTTATCTTTGCTCTCCACTTTCTGTAGTAAAGAGTAAAGGGGGCCTCGCTTATTGTTTGCGTGTTCTGTTAAGTAAGTTAAGTTCACTTCTTAAATATTGGAAAACAAAAGGCAAATGCTGAATGCAAACAAATTTTTCTTGGGATTTACAATCGAGATTCAGTTGGAGTTGGACAAAACCAAAAGGACAGTACAGGACAGAAGACACAAAACAACCTAACATCATATAATAATGTAACGTAAATTGTAATATTGTAAATTGAAGGAAGAGAAGGAAGCCAAAAGTAAAAACAGAATATCTTTCTGTGTTCTCTTGCTTGGATTCTGTCTGTGTTCTGTTCTGTTTCTGTTGACTTCTCAGTGTCTGTCATATCATCAGAAAGCACACAGAGAAAACACACTCACTCAGTCAGGCAGTCAGGTCACCATCATCAAATTAATATTATATTCGAGTCCCCGTGTGCGTCCTTATAGGTATACCCGGTCTACACTTGTGTTAGTTTACAACGGATAATATATAGCTAATACCTTCAACTGTATATGTATATTGTATGTATGCGAATGATATATTAGTATTATAGCCTTTTCTTTCAGTGTATATGTTGCGGAGCAGTTTGTTATACAAAATACAAGTAAGAAGTGCTACTAGCAGGCCAGACAAGGCAGGCTAGCTTTAAGCTTCGGAATAAATGTATGCAATAATGCAATCCCCAACTTAACACAGAATACTACAGTAGTAGTTGAATAGATTATAGAATGTATTACATTGTAGTAGTCGTTTGAAGAATGAATAAATTCTATTTGTTTGTTGTACTACACCCCTGTTTCCACCTTGACCCACGCTAGGCGACTGTGTAACCATAACAAAAGTACCCACGCTTAGCATTTCGCGCCTTTACTGCGCCGACGCACTGTCGCATGGTATGCATATGTACTTGTAGTGTAGTAGGATATTATAATAAGCCTTTGTTCTCTACTACAACAGAAATGCAGAGGCTGTGCAAATAAATGCTTCAAAATATTTTCCAGGGATAATAGAATTCATTCTATAAACAGGCTTTTACATAAAGTAGTGTGCTGAAGAAAAAGTTATGGTCGTTTAAACAGTTGATTGCCTTGTACCAGGGCCGGCCGGTGCAAGTGTACGATGCACGATGGTTCAAAATTTTGGCTAACAAAATATCAGGTGCTCCATAGTTTAAAAGATCCTTTAAGTATTTTAAAGCATTCTGAAACTGATAGTAGCGTCGGTAATGGTAGGTCCATGTCGCAGGTCTTCTTGTCACCGTTTATCTTTCTCAGCGATAATCAAAATTTCTCTGTGGGGATGGGTTTGAAATAGGGATCCATTAAAGTGTATACCTACTCATTTATTGGTTTAAAGAATAAATTCTATGGGAATTCAAAAATGTATAAGCACTAAAATATGTACAAATACAGGGTGTCGTTCCATTTACCATTCCAAGGTGTGGTGTTCTTTTTTATGAGTTACCTGTAATGAGAGGAGAATTAGCCCACTATGTCCCATATGGAAGATGTTAAACAAATTAATATTTGAACTGATATCTTGTCGCTACATTACTGTTATTTTTACCTTTATTGTTGTGATGCAAAAATTAACTACGTTTACCAATGTGCTATATTTAGTCGGTATGAAAAAATCTCATACATTTATGCTAAACATGCTCAAATTATTTATTTATTTGGTGTGTAACTAGTAGCCGAATGTACCTGTGCGTTTTCATATATTTTACCTATGCGTGCATTCAAAATGCATAGAGTATTCAAGAGGGATGATCTGTTCTGTGAGTAACTCCACACACAAAGATAAATAAATATCTATGTAGTACTTCTAACTTATAATAGTGAATGTAGGTTATATATGGACACGTACAATTTGATTTGAATAAAGACGCTAAAGAATCAACATACCTATATTATTAGCATTATTGTTTATTGCATACGGATAGATACCAGAAGATAGGATGTCCTATTCAACTATATAGTAAAGCATTGGTTTGCATAAAAGTTGCACTATGTGAATGTGTAGCTAAAACTAAATCTACCTTTGGGATTTGCTTCTTATATGTATGTCGCATTTCTTACCTGCGTACCTGTATTATATTGTAGGGAGTAGGGATATTATTTATATTTTTCTAGTGCATGATTGCGATTGTGATTGTATGTATTCAATATTGCAATTGTAGTTTAGTTTATTCCGTTTTGTACAACAGCGAAACACAAACATCAGGAAGACACGACATCGCATTGTAGCATTGATTGTATGCATTTTGTTAGATAGCTTTGGTATTATAATATTATAGGAGAGGATAGGTAAATAGGTACTTTAGTACTTCGAGGATTAGTCAGTGTTAGTGTAGTGTAGTAGTGTGGTAGCTTAAGTGGCTATACTTTAACTAAGGTATGGATTATAATAATATGTAGAGAGAGACTCACTACTTACGAAGACCTAGCTTTAGCTTTAGCTAAAAGCTACTACTGATTGTTGTGTTTGTGAGTGCATAGTTGAGGTTGAGTTGAGCAACATTTCATATACATTGTTGACTTGAGTTGAGAGATACCCAGGCCAGGCCAGGAGATACCTCTTTTGCTATTGCCATGCCAAGAAGAAGTGGAGGGAGAGTGTGAGTGGAGAAACCAGCCTGTGAAACTAACTTTTCTTATGATGATGATGATGATGGCTTGTTGTTTCGCTTTGCCCTTTGCTTATCGTAGTCTTCCTTAGCTTTGGCTCTATCTCTAACTCTAGCTAACACTAAACTCTAACTGGTCCTCTTGGTCGTCTCACTGATAGTTCTTCGCTTTGGTCTCCTCTAGGTACTCCTCAGAACCTGTCCCCCATCCACATGGAATGGAAACGGACTAGTATTACATTACAGATTACACTATACTAGTGCAGGGATTCTAACTTTTAACTCTTTGACTGAATCGTTGTGTACTGTATAGGGTTTTGTTGTGGTATGGTGTGAATGTAAATGGGAACCTGGTCTGGTCTGACTATAATTTATAGTTAATACCTACCTACTACGTACCTACATTTATAGGGATTATATTATTTCATTTAATATAGTCAACTCTCATTGTAGTATTTATCAGTTAGGAAACTTGCATGAACTCACGATGAAAATTGTGGTAGGTAGGTGCACAGATGAATTGTTATATGAAGAAGCAACACCCCTTTGCCAAAGTCAGGTTTTTTAAACATTACAACCATTTACTTTCATGTAACATTGTTAGCTGGCTTGGCTTTACTTGGCTTACCCCTTTACTTACATTGGTACACAACTTTGCAGACGTTATATCCACAAGTTCCCTTTCCCAGATTCATATTATATGTATGTGTGTAACATAAGTAAGGGAAAAGCTAAGACGATAAGTTATAATATCAGTAATATACATAAAGCGATGGAAGAAAATCTTTTAGTTTAATTGAGAGCTTTGTAGAGCCTTCTACATACAATTCAATCTTCACTACACTACACTATGCAAAATACAATACAATGAACACGTATGCATATGCATTATGTGCGTTTTGCTGTTGATGTGTGGTTCTAGAAAAGAAGTAAATAATATTGAGTCCGTAGATGTATGTAGTTTTGTAGTTGTAATTCTCACCCCTTTCTTTAAGGAGAACATGTTATCTAACCGAAAGACTATTCTATGAGTGAGTATTTGACTAGGAATGCTTTTCATTTGATTATCCTGCAACAGCTATCTCTTTTTTACCTTACTTACTTAGCCGTTCATTCATTCCTTAAAATATTTTTGATTTCATTCTACTGAATTAATGAGCCACATCAGTTGGTGTCAGTAAGTCCTGTAATGGACTAATATTTCTTACTAGATTATACGTATATGTATGAACATTAATTTACTAATGGAACAACTAATATATAGTGAATCATGTCATGAACAGAAAGAATGTGAAGATCATAAGTTCTTCTGTATTTCCAATACCAGTACAGTAACTACATATATCTACATAGTATATAATGTATACCTAGGTACATCCACTATGTATTACTATAATTAGTGCCACGGTAATGGCAATGGTATGTAATGGAATTTAATAGTAATGTGACAATTGAAAAAACGTAGCAAGTTTTTTAAGTCTTCCACTCTCGAAGCTTTACTCTCTCACGAACGCATTTCAAACTTGAAACGTGTCAAATTCTAAGGAGTCGCACTACAGGAATAGATATGGAATCGTACTAGTTATTTGGATTTAAGAGATTTTACAGCTAATGTTGCCATTAATAATAATAAAAGTTGTTGTTGTTAATAGATTTATTTGTATATGGAAATTCTTAAGATAGAGAGATAGAGAAACGGAGTGCATATATGCATTCGGAAATGCAGGAACATTGTATAAATACGTAACATAATACAGGTGTGTAGAAACAATATTATTTGGCAATAAAAACACATTTTTCTACAGCAGGCAATTTTCCACCTGCCCTAATTGTAGTAAATAGATAAGATAAAAAAGGATTTAGTTTAATAATTTAACCTTAGTGCTGTAAGTACACAGTCTTCAGTTCAGCATTTCTAGTTATTCATGAAATATTAAGTGGTTTGTAAAGTGCCACAATACAATCACAATGCAATCCTGATTTCTATGTATGTTGAATGAAGTTGAGCTGCATGGCTAAACAATCGAGGGTTCACGATATCGCGATACAAAGAGCTATCATAATATTTTAAAAACTGTTGTGAGGCTGAGACTGAGATGGAGACCAGTATGGAATTATATATTGACATTGTACCATTACCAGTAGCGAAGTAAAGGGAGTACCACTGCAAAATAAAGGCTTGGCATCTATATAGGTAGCAGTTATGTACATATACAATATACTTCTAGTTCTATACTGTAATTGCATCGAAGAAAGAAATAATTTCCTCGTAATTGTAATTTTTATACGAATACTTTTATCGTTAGTAAGTCATTTATTTACTATGTGTGCAGTGTGCATTTTTCTTTGCATGCACTCTTGTTTGACTTCTTATTGTTAGTGTGCTTAAGAGAGTATTTAGATTAAATACTCTGCACTTTTATGCTACCCTCTTTCTTTACTAATACCACAAAACAAACTATTAAAAATATACATTATACATATTCAGTCCGTCAGGTAATTGCAATCATTGTGATACTTCTCTTCAATATCATACCTACAATGTAATATTATTATATTACAGTTAATAAACGTAAGTGGTTCTGCTCTTACACTTAATGTTAGCACGTTGTAGTACTTTTCATAAGGTTTTTACAGGGTTTGCAAAAATAATGGATGTGTTTTTGGGGTACAGTGTATCGATATTTAGGTAGACAATTAAAAATAGTAGGATAAAATCGCAGCCACGAGACCTTGATGCCAGAACTGCTTGAAATAAAATTAATCGATGCTTTAGGATTTTCATTCAAATTATATACTGAATGAAATCAACTTTTATGTATACTCTGTGTCGACTCAGTGCCAAATCTAGCGTAGATACTGTGTTTTACCTATTCCAAGACTGGGATTTTGTGCGAACTTTGCTATAAAAGTAATTGCGACGGTTCATATTATGTTTCATGTCATGTAAACCGAAGGAATTTCTAAAACACCAGCTAATGACTGATGACACTAACCATTTTTCGAGGAAATGATGCTTAATCGCTAAATCGAAATTTTTATATTTTAGCTGATCCTGTATTTAACACATGAAGCTTATTTACTCTCTCACAGTAGTTTATGCAGTATTGGATATAAAAATCCAGATGAAAAGATAGCATAGTGCGTCTGTTTTGTATTTCATGTCATAATGCCATTATTGCACGATACTGCAGTATTTTGTATTTGGTAGTGATTGAGAAGCATAGCATTGTATAAACTATATCATTATCCCTACTAACACTAATACCACTAATATCGTTAGTCCCAGCAGAGCTGCCTTACAATTTATTCTTAAATAAGTATAAGGAAGCGAAAAGATGCCACATCGGTTTGGACCTTTAGATATTACAGACAGGTATCTTGTATTCTCATATAAGTAGTATGAGACGCTGCACTCTGGTATGCAGAATGCAGAGTAAACCGACGATAAGCGTCAGTATGTATAATCTAATCGTTTCTAATTATACATAATACTAGTATACTTTTCTATTTAATTTCTTAGCTTTCATATACAGTTTATGTTTGTAGTTAAAACATGCAGATCATACCATTCACATTAAATCTCAATCAATGTCAATACTATAATTCCAAAACAAGAAATATTATAACAAAATGAGAGTCTTTGCAAAGATGAGTTCTGCAGACATGCATGTATGGTCGCTAAATGCCTTTCCTCAAGAGCCACAAATTATTTAGCCAACATTATATTATACCGTATTGGTTACGAGCTACGCTTGTACCCCGGAAGACATGCTTTTCGACTTATTGATAGTTTTTGTAGAAATACATGAAATAAATAATATTTCGATTGTGGGCTGAAGAGTCACAAATCGTTTTACAAGGCAGCATAGAGCTACTATTGGCAGGAAAGAGGGTTGTAATGTAGTAATAATTGTTCAAATGCTTTTATTTATAGCATAAATATACAAAATATTGTTTTTTACGGATAGGTATTAAGTACAGTTAAAATATTTCGATTATTAAAACCTTTGATTTAAGCTTTTACTTAATTACCCATGTTTAGTTACAAATTCTTGTAAAAATGAAATTAACGCAATAGCATTAAGTATGCATAAGCTATAGAGAAGTACATATTATATACCTATTATTAAGGATTTCATAAAATTGTCACAAGGATCATAAAAGAGATAAAATATAGAGAAAACATTTTTTTTTGTAAAACTTTAAACTACCAACCTACGTATATAACTTTACTTATAAGCGGAAGTACTAGTACATGTAGCAACAAAATTCATTCTATGCTAATTTTGACGATTAGAGAAGCATAATATGAGATTAAGCAAGTTTGACAAGGGATAACCTACTTCCCCGTTTTTCCGACCCCACCGGAGGGACGTTTACCTCCGTTTTTTCCGGTGGATGGGGAACAAGCAATAAAAGTGGGCAGAAGCCAAACCTGGATTAAAGGTCAAGTAATTATATATTACGCTATGCGATAATTAGCATAGACATAGTCCTAAGCCTAAACCCATTTGGTGGATGCATGCACTTCTTTTCTATGAGTCTGATAGAATTGAAGACTCGCAATTATTTGATTTTGTTTGATCTCATTCAGCCTACTTAATTTTTATCAAATCAAATAATTTGTTCCCACCTGTTGTAAATGGTCACCTATATGTAATGTAACAAGCCTATGTCTTCAATTTTGCGGTTTCAATTATTACATAGAGAAAGACAGAGAGGACGGCGAGATATACTAGTATAACTATACTGTGAAGTCAATAACTGATGTTCATTTCTGCTTGAACAAGCATGAACCTTGTTAATATGAAAACCTAACTTACACAGTTACCAGAGCAATATTATTTGAGGTTTTGGTAATATTTAAAGAATTACCTATACGCGATCAGAATCAGTGTATTATGAAACATACATCAATTATTATACAATGCATGTTAGTATTATCAGAAGTCAGCAAATACATACAATACTACACATTCCTTATCCTTAATACCTATTGCACAACACACAGAGAGACATGGAAACATGATGCGACGCATGAAAAATAAACGGTATTGTTGGTGTTGGCATTTATCTGTCTGAACTGAATTGCTGAGAGGAGTGAACTTTAATTTATCAAAGAAATGTATTAAACCTCCATTTAAACTACTTCTCTTGGTGTAAATCTTCTCTCACTAAATAGTTATGTATCCAAATTAAGGTGTACACTGTTTATAAGCAGATTTAATAGAAAATATACAATCACTTCAAATGGAGTGTACAACTTTTCCCTGACTGCAACGTTTCTTTATTCCTACATACGTTATCCTAATCTCTCGATGGTTTTCCTATAAAAATGCTTAAAATATAATGGAAATAATTAGAATTAAAACGTACAAATGATAAATGATGGGAGATGCAGCAATAATGATCAGTTTGCTTGGTTATTTACTTAATTTGTAATTAGACTTTTGTTTATACATACCAAATGTCAAAATGTGGTGGCTGGATTATACTGGTAAGTATCAAATGTTCCTGCTGGTGTGAAATGTGGCTGGTATCCGAATGTAAGGGTTGAAATAAGCAGAATATGTAATGCTCCGATTGCAACTTTTTAGAGAGGATGGTACATATTATTATGCACACCCATAAATGTCATACAAATATGCCAAAGGTACTTCATATGAATCATAAGCCCTTGCCACTTCAGTTGTCAGGGAACCATTATTACATTTATTTCAATACGTTTTAAAAGCTTGTGCAGAAATGCTCTAATTGGATATTTCTGTCATTAGATATTTACACAACAGATCAATAGAACCAGTTTTAGCTGACTGATTTGATTTATCAGTTCTGTTTAAGGAATCTTGTTATAACATTGATCCAATTGTAATAATGAGTGGCTATCGATCTTTTTACGCAAAATGATTCGTTTTTATTACAAGTATAAAAAACTTGTAGTTTGTAAACATAACAAGCTGCCAAAGCTGTAAAATACATATTACTAACTTGTTTTTTGCAGATAACTTTGGATGTGACCAAGTATCATTCTATCCGTTGTATGATAAATATGAATGGCATTTAGCAATAAGTAGGTAGTTCAGATCCAAAAACTGTGTAAAATTTATCGAGTACATGCTTAATTTTTAGCTTTTTTGCACTTGAAAAACGCTGTGCAGTGACCAAAACATTTCACACACTGTTTTATTACATAGCCAATATTAAGTTATTTGTCTATTAATCAATCTCAAAATTCCTAGAATAATTATACGTAATACAGTTTGTCTATGCACTAATTTTCTATATTACTGAACTTCCGTACATAATAATTTGCTGTATCAGGTATCATTGCTCTCTGTTGGCTATTTTTGCTTCTGAAGAACAAGTAACGCAATCAAGAAAAAAAGAACACCCATTTTTATAAAATCAATTTATTTGTAAAATCATTTTTAGTGGTGATTCTTTCAGTAAGACTGAAATATGAAGCACATAATATATAATCTTCCTTAATTAACTCCGTATTTAGACAACTGAGGGACGGACAATGGCACATTTACAATTAATTTAGAATTGAGGTATATAGACACCTTATTTGGTAATAAGACAGTCACCTAAGGACATTTAGAATAGAGGAAATTTTCAAAGGAAATATTTTGAGGTACAAAATCTTTGTGGAATACAAATTATTGGAATAGTGAACTTAATTAATGAAACATTTAACTTTTTCAACTTGTACAAAATGTATTATTGTCTAATGGTTAGTGAACTACATGTTCATTCAAGTAAACATGTGCTAACCATTTCGATTTCTGAATAAGTCATTTAGATACATAAGTTGTTTTACTTTATGATATTACCAAAGTTAAAAAATATTTTATTAATTAGGAGTAGGTATAAGTATTTAATTATTTGGATATTTGACATTTTTATCACTGGGGTAAGGTATGATCATTTCAGAGGAAGACTTTGTAGGCGTTTGGAAAATATGTGTTATGATCACAGGAGGATTTCATTTCAGGAATTGATGAAGACTCTCCTTAACTTTAGGCCAAATTACATTGGATTCTGTTCCCGCAAATTCTTGTAGTAAATTAGCTTTGCGATAATGTTCAATCACAGGCTTTGTCGTCTCCTCATAAAGCTTGAGACGTTTCTGCACTGATTCTGGTTTGTCATCTTCCCGCTGAATCAAATCTTCTCCAGTTACATCATCTTTACCCTAAAATTCAAAAGATTCATAGTATAGTGACAATTATTATGCATGCTTTGTAAAATAATATGTAATCTTAGTAACGCATGATGATAACGATAATTAAAAGTCATAACGGTAGAATCAGAATAGGATTGGGCAGCCGCGGCGAAGCCGCGGTGTCCAACCCATTCTGATCCGACCTCTACTCGTTTAATTATAATTTTGTCATTTCAAATTCTTACGTTTGGTTTCCCCCTGCGCCAGAAGTCGTGTGATTAAATGTCGCTGCGCGACATTAACACATGACTTATGGCACAAGGGGAAACCAAATGTAAGAATATTCAATGACAAAAATTATTGAATTGACATGCCTACTTTACATAAGAGAGAATTTTTTCTATATTTACCGGAACTTTTGGGGGATTGAAGTCCAAATTATACACTCTTCCACTTTTGACATGAACAAATCGGCCTTTAACACGGTCGATAATGGTAGCAAATGGTACATTCAAATGAATAACAATGTTAGGATTAACACCTTTATCCAGAAGTGCAGCTTGTTCTTCGTTCCTTGGATAACCTGTGTACAATAATATGCAGTGAAGTGATTGATATATTAGAAACAATGGTAATGATAAAATTGATCAATAGTGGAAAAATATGGAAACGGATCACATACCATCCAACAGCCATCCCTTCTCCGGGTCAAGGGTGTTCAATTCAAAATCAATTAGCGGAGCCATCAGATTAGTTGGAACTAGCTGACCAGACGCAACAATGGGAGCAATTTGTTTACCCAACGCTGCAAAGTACAGAATTATGAGCCACTCACATAAATAATTAAAGACTACATGGAAAAAGTACCTCTTAATTCAAACCTATTCCAATAATACCAAAAAATAGCTCATCATGTAATGAATATTGACTACAATAATATCTAAACAATAGTTATAATTTTAGTGCAAGTATGGTGTGCGTGAAATAAAAAATTGAAGAGGGATTAAGTTGAAAGCATAATATGCGTTATCAACGTATGTTTACTAAATTTACTATATAATAAATTTATATGTAATGTAATAATATGTTTATATGTTTATGTAATAAATTTACTAAAAGGGAAAAATTACATCTTCGGATAAACTCCACGTTAAACATTGAAAAAATTAATTAAAAAGAAGCTAGAAGTCAGGTTTTGATTGACTACTTTTGCAATTAGTTCTTACACAAATATAAATATTTTACTACACAGGTACAATTTGTAAAGGAACTTGTATAATATAACATATATAAATATAATTGACAGATATATTGCTTAAAAAATGACTTACTGGTTTTCTTCTGAATGTGATTTCGTAAAGCGTCGCCACTTGAAAGGTGAAATAGTTGAAATTCTTTAACAATTCGCTCTGAAATTGTCCCCTTTCCAGAGCCAGGTGGCCCAATTATTATTGCACGAATTTGTTTTGGACTGGTTCCCATCATTCTTTTAGACACCTCACCCAAGCTACAGAAATTCCAAAAATACAACAATCAGTTAATTACTCTCCGACAATTACCAATTTCCAATAAAGCAATTAGTAATCCTTGTTCATTGTTTTGTTACGTTGCTAACTACTTTATTCAGAGAATAATAACCGGCGTTCGGTTTAATATTTGAGCATCCATACAAGAAATACTATAGTTAAATATATACACAAGAATACGAAATAATATTACGCAACAATTGATAATTAAAGCTATTCTTAAAAAATAATATTAAGAGCATGAAAATTTCATTCAAACCATATGGTTAAAATAATTAATTTCTGTTCAATCATGGGAAGGACGATGTAAGTGGGGTAACAAAATTAAACTTACCAAAACCATTTTTGCTTTGGGCTCATTTCCTTCAACACGTTTAACACCAACATTTTCATATTAAAGCTGGAAAACTGGAATTAAGTACAGATGACAGATGAAGATATTTGACAACAAAATACTACAAGAAACAGCACAGCCCGTTTTCAAAAGCACGATGGACCCGAAATCAACGAGATCTTCAGCTCCAGCGATAATATTTATTATGGACTAGAATGATCAGAGCAACCACTACCAAATCTACCAACTACAACTACTACAACTAACTATAATATCTACACTTGACTTTTGTCTTCCACAACAAGTGGCAATGCAATGCCTAATTTTTACACGTAACCATTTATCCGATTTAACCTCCTCACTCACATAGGCACACATGAGAATTGAATGGACAACACAAAACTTTTCAAACTCGGAAGAACTCCATAATATAGTTTCGCATGATCTAGTTCACTATAAGAAGTATAATACTGCATTGCATTGCTTTACGAATTACTGTTTAAAGTTTGTCCTTTGTGTGCCCGGTGTGCCCAGCGGGCCCAGCCCAATACCCAACTATTTAAATCAACAATCAGTTCAATTCAGTACTCTGTCCTGCATGTCTAATTTCATATAAATAAAGAGAAAATGCACTAGTTTAAGCTAAAGAAAATGAAAACTTAAAACTTTAGACATAATTAGCTACAGTAAATACTAAACACATTTATTTTTGTGCTTTGCATGCAATTACATAAATAAAACTGGGAGAGTACACTCGCGTCGTGTATACTCTTTTTTTTCAATTTATTCTTAGGAATATTGTCATAAGGACACCAAGGGTACTTGTAAAATCTTATGATTATTAAAGCTTCGAAGATGGTGCACAATTAATTTTTGGGAGAAAATATTATATTTAATAAAACTGGAAATACACTGTAGGCATAATATCCAGATTTAATCCCGGAAAAAAAGATGCATCAGTTTGATTGTGGAGTCACGTAGTGTTCTAGTATTTTAGAAAGCAGAAACAAACAATTCTGACTAGAGATTAACGTAGTTATTAAAGTTTATGATCAATAATCAATACAATCAGCAAATAAATGAAAATTTCATGCTGGAGAAGTAACAGCTAGCAAGGAGGATTAGCCAGATTGACCACATTATGTATAGGTAGGTGATTATTGAACAATCCTAATCATATTATCCCTTTTGGTATTTTCTAAGATCTTGTTGGACAATTGAAGTAGTATATATATGTATGACCCTATGCCTAAATACGTCATAGGCTCCCAACACCATAGACATCAAAATAACATGTTTTTCATTGGGTACATAATATTTAATATCGATCGAAAGTTGTAATTAATATAATTACAATTTTTCGCTGGAGGTTTTGGATTTATTTTACGAAATACTATGATTTACAGAATGTTATTTTTAATTAAAAGCATCTCCTATGCAAGACTGTTAGCCACTATGGCCAACTTCGTACTAGATTAAGAAATAATATAATATCAGAGTGCGTTGAACTAAAATGTTAATTGACTATCCTGTCTTTTATTTTTTGCTCCTATGGCCTCTATAAAATATTTTACGACACACTAACAATAAATAAGATTGCGCATGAAACCAGGATTGGCATTGGATGTCTTATAATTTGCTAATCAACCATTTATAATTAGCACGTCTAAAATAAGGAATATTGGCAAACGGAAGGCTTAGTTTGGAATTGCTCTGGTTTTATAGCATTTTCGACTTCACTCAAGCTCCAAATGTTCTCATACTTTCCATTACACTCTGCAGTTTGGTGTGATACCCTAAATGCGATATTTGCCAATGACTTGAGATACTTAGAACGATTCGGTATGCATATAAAGGTAAATAGCCAAACCAATTTAACAATATAGGATGTAGCTTGAGTGTCATTCCATTTCAATTCGTTTCGTTGTTTTATTGCTTTTTATCTTGAAGTGTATCTAGGAGCATAAAGATAAATCCTAGACCTACTATGAATTATGTATATAGGTAGTAGGTAAGGTACTCATCCTACTAATTGTATTAGATAAACTTTTTAGGTAGGTAAGGCACTAAGAATAAGTACTATGTGGGTATATAAAATAGAATTAGATTACCTACCTACACTACTTAGAACATCATCTGCTCTAGCTTTCTAATATTTTTCCTTAAAGAATGGGGTGAAGACGTCTTGCTAATAAATACTGTAATAGTTGTGCTATATGATATCAGTGTACATTTCTGTGTTAGTGCACATTACTACATAATATTGTATTATGTACAAGATGTGATTGTAAATGTTCCTTTTATGCGGCATGAAATTGTAATGGAATGTAGCACTCTATCTAGTACACTTTACAATTAGTACCTAGCGTAATGTAACATATATCTACAAAATGACATAGCACCAAATTTGATAGAAGTCCTATATAAGCTACATTAACGATGGCATAAAACAATTAAATAATGACAAAGATAATTTGCAACCAACCATGAAATTTTATGCAGGAATTAATCACAATGCTCATATGTGATCGTAGGGCTACCACATCAGATAGAATAAAAACAGTTTTCAGTAACCATTCCATTCCATATAGTACATAATATTATGGATGTTCATAAATTACATAATAAAAACAGATTTTTATTTCTAGAATTTGATTTCCATAAAATTTACGAGTATATTAGAAACCTATCAGCTAAACCTAAACCTACCCATAATAACCTATGTTTGATACGTCCTTTCAGAAATGGCAATAAGGTATTCTGCATTCTCAAAGATACTTAATAAAATAATGGCAAATGGCAACTACAATATATTAGTATGCACTTGTTAAAAGTCTCATCTACTTTACTAGTTATATCTACGCTCCAACACTAGAAACACTTTTCTGAATGAAAGAGCCCAGCTTTAGCAATACGTAGAGTAATCAAATGGAATATTCTCTGCAATTCCTTAGGTTATCTCTAGGTATGTGTCTCGTTTAGTGCACGAATGGTTGTTCTTACTTACCTAGGAGCCCATAAATAATAAAATTATATTTAGTTTTAACTACAGTAAATGATTTTTCATCACAAGTAGATTTAAAAGCCCGTAATAAGTTTGTACGGCATATTACTTTTGTAAGCAAGCTGATATAATATGACTAAGCAGCTTAAAATGAACAACTTAACTTGTTTTTACTACTTTATTTTATGGTTTTAGACGTTAGAATAGCAATATGGCAGGATGTTTGTTTCTTGTCTTGGCAATGCTTTTCTAAGTTTTACATGGAAAGAGTTAAGTTGGTTTAGAATGGCAAATGGCATTGCTTTGCATTGTATTTTATGTATATCATGCATTCATTACATTACATCTTTAAGCCAGACTCTATCTATCTATACTTTACTTATATTCTTGTAAATATTATCATAAAATAAATGCATACGTGTATGTAGTATCGTATCAGTAGTATTAAATATTATAGTACTTACATATAGTTCATATTGTAATAGTGTTAGTTAGGTAGTGTTAGCGTTGTGATGTGTACTAACTAATGTACCGATAGCATGATGATGTTGTGGGCTAAAAAACACGGCGCAAACGATAAACTTACTAAACTACACCCCAGCCCAGTATACAAGTCAATTCACCCACCTTGTCTTTTATTACTGTACTTTTTCTTTACCTTTCAACTGATTGTGAAAGGCTTGCTTTGCTTACCTGATGCCTCTGAGCTATAAAGCAATGTAATGTAAATGTGATGCTGTTTTGTAATGTGATGTGAAATTGTAATCCAACTGAAGTAAATGCAATGTATAGCAGAATCATCTAAAAGCTGACTAACAATACGACACTAAAACATCTACGTGGATTCTAATATAATGCAGAAACGTAACCAAACTTAAGTCATTCACAACGTATTTATTCGATTGCAAACTCCCAGCCAACTAAAACAAGTCTATTTCTGCATATATGCATTCTTTCCTACAAACTAAACTATCATCCAGCTATTTAATGGCCAATCCTTAGAAAATCCCAATGTGACACATTATGTTATGCTTACTAAGTAAACCTTAATGATTCACTCCAATCAAAGTGGAATTTCAGTGAACTTTACTTCCTCAAAAACAAAGCTACTAATTATATATCAATTCATGAAGAAATTTAGCCTTAATTGGGGTATTTTCGGATTCGTCTAAAAAGTTGACCCATAGTAACCTAAGTTTGATACGTCCTTCATCTTTGAATCTTATAGTAAACAGATAGCTGTGGATTAATTCTTTCTAGAATTCAAATGTGAGTTTTATATAAGGTAAGTAAAGTAACTATATTCTTCTATGTATCTCTATCTATGTAGGTTCAGTGAGTTCAGTTCATCTATTCTATTGTATATATGTGTATAATGCGATATAATGTAATCGAAGGCAGGTGTGTTTTACACAGACAGAGACAGAACACAGCACAGCAGCGTCTACAGCTAAGTAATTCCATCAACTTACCTTCTATGCAAGACATAACGTTTAACGTCTACTTACTTACCTATTTAAAAGTAAAGGTAAGATGTAAGATGTAAAAGGTAACAGAAAAGTATAATATACAGTGTGTACGCATACCTATGTGATCTTAATACATGGTTATCGCTCTTATTACTTACTACTATGTATTACCCTTACATTTTAGACATAAAATGTACACACACATACAAATACAGAGAAGACTTAAGTTTAAGTAAGACAAGACAAGACCAACTAACGTAACTGTAAGCAATACTATAAACGTTTAAATATACAATTCTACATACTTCTACAGGAAAAATGAGTACTAAATGTATATTATATATATAAAATGTCTGCTCTAACTTCTAACTCCAAGTTACTTTACTTTCCTGGCATTATTACACAGACAGGACACGACATCGACACAAACTTTATAATATTATAAAGTACTTACTAGTTTCTGACTTGGGTTGCGTTGGCATTGGCATGCAAAGGATATACTACCGTGTACGGGAATGTATATATTATTATGCTAAATACATAGTAGGTTAGGTACTGGTACTGGTAAGTACTACTGAAGTAAAATGAACTCACATCATCATCATCATTACATCACAACACAGGTAATAAGACTTTATCCTACAATACAGCATAACATAACACTATACTATAGTAAGACTACCTATTATCATACGTGTTCATTAGATTTTATACTTACGTTACGTTAGTTTTCACATAGATAGATAGCAACCTGAATATTATGTGACTGTATTGTATGTACTGTATGTATGTATGTATGTAAAAGTAGAATACCTACATGTAAAGGAATACATAGAGAATATCTGACAAACGAATCCTTCCAAACTACTAACTTAACAGCAGCAACCTTACGGAAATGCACTTCAACTTTACATCGACGTCTTCTACTTACTGCTCTATTACCGTTTGTGTATACAATCAACAGTACTCACTTTACTTACTCTGAGCCTTTGCCTCCGTCCACAGGACTTGGAACTTACCTGGGTTCTAATTGGGTTGAACTATTAAAATTTTTCAACATCAGATGACACATAGTCACAATTTCATTCGATTATAAAACGAAGATTCAATACTTGTGATAAAGACGAAAGTATTCGACATTTGCATTCTAAAGAGACTGGAGGTGGAGGTGTACAGAAAACAGCTAGAAGATATAAGATATCCTACAAAGAAGTACGTAAGGGATCTTATATATTAACTATTAACCATTTTACATTTACATACTAACTAAATACTGTTCCATTCGTGTTACTTTATATTTACAGACAGAAAGATAACTGGGATTTTGTCTCTTATTTTTATTTAATCAGTAGTTGTACTTTATTTAGGGCTATATGTCATAATTATGTACCAATATTGTAGTACATAGAAATGACATTTAATTCAGTTAAGATTACAATTTAATTATTTATTAATACACAATGAACTGATACGGATTCTTCGTTCATTCATTAGCGATTTAATGGCGTTTAAATTGGCGATATTTATGTTCTTAATAGTTGTGTCATGTATATATCAATAGTGTTGACGTCAACGTCGTCTTGCTTGACAGACTAATTTTTTTCAGTTGACTAAACAAGAAACAGCAAACATTGCTTACTCATCGGTATTGTATTTCTTATACATTAGAGGCTATTCCTATTTGTATTTAATATATTGTATACAAAGCAAAATATATCCAGACTCCAGACTGAGAAATAAGTGTTTTTTTTGCAATTTTATGTATTATAATATGTACTTATTTTGAATTGTTGTGCCTCGTACCCGAAGGGAACTAAATAAAACCCCTTTTAAATACATATATACATACATACTAGAAATAAATGACATACTTTCGACAAGAAGTCAGAAGTGATAATTAATATATAACCTATAGACGTGCAGTTTAATTTGTTTCCTTTTCATATGAATTGTGCAGTAAACCTTACGAATCACAAAGTGAAACCATTAGAATGTAGTTGCAGCTTAGATTTGATCACATTTGTTAAATCGATACTTTTAATATTGGAAAAGGATTGAAATAACATGACGTTATAACTAGGGACTATTAGGAGTGTATGTACTGCCCATATGAATTGGGGTGAGAAAGACAAATATTTAGTCATTGTCATTAGTTGTAGTAAACGGACTTATTTTTTTGCTTCATTCGCCAATAATTACAAAGTAATGCCCATCTTGGTATTAATGATTCCAATTAAATAATTTCTTTCAGCTCTCTAGCTCGATGTCTTCAAGTACGACCCTGGAGAACATGACAACAAAAGCAATACAAATTACAGAACGGACTATATCAAAATAACTGAATAAACTACCGTTGCTACAGAACTACTTAATAAATGATTCGCATTCAACTATGCAAATCTTTTTTACCTGTTGTGGTACTATTTGTATGAAACCATCCGAGTAGACAAAACATTGCCATAGTGTCTGGATTCCCGACCCGACTGCACTGACATTCCGTTTTCCGTCCAATTTTATCCTCTTCGGAAGATTCTCAAATGCATTTATAGACAACTGATGAAATACAAAAAAAGTGAAAGTAATTTAATAAGCTACTGAAGTGTCTTACTACTACTGGTGCCTGAAAACAACATAAATTTTTACATTAACTACTAATTATTATGAAAAACGCAAGGCAGCTAAAGTTATGATGTCAACGCCCATCTGCTAGTTCTAATGGAACATCAACTCAAAATTCTACAGGTAAAAACTTCATTCTATGTATTCTATAATTTTTTGTATTTATGTACAATTGTTGTATTTAAGTAAATGGGAAAGATTATAATTCTTTAGGTATGCAATAATATAAGTTAAATAATATATCCAGTTTTAGTTGGACGAGCTTTATTATTAATCTTAAAAAGGGATGTTCAACTGGACTGACCATTTAAGTTACATATAATTAAACATTATACTTACGATTAAGATATAATATGCCATTTACAGTCCAAACGTGGGCGTAGGTCACGGTCCTTGGAAACTTGAAAGTTCGTTGGTTTTGAATCTTTTTTGATTGCAACGTTTTCTGTTATCAACGGTGATAGAATTTCATGGATAAATAGGTCATAGAGCACTAATGGTATATTGATAGGCTGATTTCATGGCTTCAAGGTCCTGTACTGTAGTAATATACTTGTAAAGATAATACAAGAATTACAATTAGTAAATATTGCCAGAGTGATAGATATGATAAGCAAAAGTAAATAAAACACAAATGCTTGCTATAGAAGATTTGAACAGAAGTGAGCAAAGCATTGGTAGACAGTAGACACTTACACATTTGTACATGTATAATTAGACGCCTATCAAGACCAAGTTGGCGGTGTATGCCAGTTTTAGATCCATAATGGTCACAATGATACACTTTTAGCACATACAAGTTCAAGAGATTTTAAATGAACAGAGAAAATAAAATAGTAAATTAAATCGCAGCTTACATAGTTGGAATTCCATTGCTGAATTCCTGTCGTACTTCAGCATAGCAATGACATGTATAGTTCAGTAAGTAGTATAGTATATTACATGCCAATTGTATAGAAATAATAATATTGGTATTTTTTGTATTGACACAACTGTTTCATTAGATAGAATTGCACAATTTGTTGGCTATGCAGATGGCTACCGTATTCGATTTGGAGCCAAACAATACTTTAACGTATTATGTCAACTTTAACTTTAACCCAGGACAGGGTAGGAATAAGTAACATATCTTAATAATTGGGGTTTGAACAAGTGCCATTATATGACACGGGTCGGCGATTAGTTACGAAAAGTTAATTTCTTGGGTGTAATTTAATTGGGTTTAATTCTATGCATTTTTCTTCATTGGCATATTGCATTCGTGGATTGCTATTGTAAAATTATAGTTTAGGTACCAAGCACATTCTACACACACCTTCCAAACATAATTAATACTATTGGCACTCCAGTTACATCTGCTACTTTACAATAAACAGCAGCCCGTCTCCATTTTTGGCGTTGGGTAATAAATCATGTGCAGTTAAAAAATTATAAAAATAGTGTCTACAAAATTAGAAAGTACTATTTTAAAATTAAAATTGCTGAGGGCTGTGGTAATCACCAAAAATGATCTTTTTAGAAAGTTTTAATCTGGTTTTAACGTTACGGAAGATATAAGGTTGCTGGTTTTATTACATATACTGTAGTGGACTATAGCATAGTAAACACCTAACATGGTTACAACCAGTAACCAAATAAAATGTCTCGTTAAGTATTCCACATATTCTACCACCGTTATAATAACGACGTTCAATAAATAGAGGGATACAATTATTTGCCGGTTAATCAATTATTATTTAATCTCATACACATAATTGATTTTGAAAAATTAATTTAATTTTTACGGGCTATGTCCATTTTTAATATGCCACACGGCCACACTTATCCTAATATATGGGAGTATAAGAATTACCACATACCTGGGTAAACTGTGTGTATTCATGGCTTCGTTTTTTGACATCTATAAATGTACTACAGGTACATAGACTAGAATTTTAACAATAAGAGCATGCTAAGCTAAGTGAATCATGCAAATTGCAAAACCAAATGAGAAATATTTCTTCCTATATAAGTCTTGTGATATGTAAATTAGCAAGTGATTTCTATGCAGAAATGTTGATTAGATTAAGGTAGGATATAGCCATAGCCATACATAATATGGATTCCATATTCTCCTAAAATACCGCAAGCCTACTTTTCATGGCTGATTTATGTATTGCTTGGCTGCATATTTGTTTTGATTTTGAGGAAACTTACGCTTACACATCTGCTTTAGTGGTACCACATAAAAGACGGCTTCGTTTTCGTATAATAATATAATATTATTGAAAAGAATACCAATACAAAACTATTGAACAGTAGTACATCTATAGAAGATCTGTCTGAATTCCATTGGATTGACACCTAATAATATAAGTCCTAATATAGGTATTTTATTGCTGATTATATTATCACTAGGTAGAAATAGTTTTCACGTACAATTACCAAATGCATATTTATTAGTCGGTCGGTAGGGTTCTGCGTATACAGTCATACACAGGTAATCCATATCCATGTAGGCACATAATATCATCGGCATTGCATGTGACTGTGCAAACTGTATTATTAGTCCTCGAAACATATACCTAACAGTAATTTCAGACAGATGGAACAAATTAATTTATTGGCATAGTATTGACATTATTTGTGAAAATATAGGGGTACCCTAAAATGTTTACTTTCTACGTTCTGCGGAAAAAATATTGTGGTTGTCCTACAAGCAATTAAAGTTCCATTTTGTTTGCTCTGATGCAATCATGTATTACTTACCTTTGTGACTGTGTTTAGAAAGTTTTTGAGGCATTAAAGTTACAATATGCCAAAGAATCTTTATTTGTGCATTTTATCTTTCCTATAATACTAATTAAAGCCATATCGTATTAGCAATGTGTTAATTATATTTTTTTGCAGTGTCATGTTCATATTAGAGAGAGGGTTAAAATTATCTCAGAAATAAAGTGCACCTATGACCTAAGAAATAAATGGTTTAGCTTGGTATTTAGTTCTGACAACACCAAAGCTCATCTTTTGTAAAGAAAATTACTAACTTTTACATAGATTTACATAAATATCTATAAAAGGATGAAAGATATAATATATACTGGCATAATGTGTTGTACTGGCATAGTGCATTAAATTAGAGTATACAAACCGACAGCCAACCCAAAATTATGCAATCAAATACAAAATTGTCATGGATGATGGAATCAGTTGCTGTCAAATGTGGCGAAAATATATTAAGAAGTTCGTAACCACAAGATTATTAAAAGAATTTACAATTTTAGCTAAAAAAGTAGATGAAATATTAGACAAAGTGTAGGAATGAAATGTGTTTTATGTAGCAGAGATCAGCAAAAGGATTGTCATTGGAGTAGTCGTGATAGTCTACCATTTTTTTTTAAAAAAATAACTTAATTGGAATGTGTTTATATTTCCAGGAGTGAGAAAAATGCTGGGGCAGAAATTGGAGAGCAACTTAAAATCAGAAACGTTGCCGAGATTGGAAGGCCACGATGAAGATGGAGAAAGTCTAGAAACTCAGTTCGATATAGTGTCTATTGCTAATTCTTGCCCAGATTTGTCTACTCTTGACTCCCCTGAATCTCATAGTAATGGATCGGATGGGATGAGAATAAGTCCTGTAATGGTTCAAGACGGCGAAGACGGTGTGGACGGTATTTTCTACAAGACAGTAGTAATTCCTAACAAGCTACCTCTCAGTTTTCGACGGAGGTTGGGTGACATCAAAATAGTTTTCCAAAATGCTAACAATTTCATGCTTTTGTAGTGAACCGCTTCAATATTGGTTTATTTCAATTGTGACTACTTATATCTTTAATAAACTTATGAATGTCTTTTCTTTGTAGCACGAGTCTTAATAGCTTAGGAGTTGAACAAGAGTTCGGTACCCGGACTAACCCTACTACAGTTGATGGAAACACTGCCAGTGTTCTGCAACCTGGAAGAGTTGCTAAAGTAATTGGACAGCTGGAAAAAAGTTTGAAGAAAGAAACAAATAACCTTTCTCAACAACATACCACAGAATTTATTCGGTCTAATTTGAGAGCATCTCACAATGGAACTGGATTTCTTCATAAATCCGTTTCAACGCCCTCAGTTCCGCAGTAGTAAGTATTTTTACCAAAGCATACAATTTGTAGCACTTACTGTTTATTATTAGTTATTATATTTGACTATTGCGGTTTGGCAATGGTACATGCTGTGAATGTCGTTTTTGAAAAATTATTTTTCAATACTAGCTTATAGCAGTATTAATGGAAATTGGTTAAACAACTAATATCTTTGCTACAATTTACAATTTACAATTAATAATTCTTGAATATGTATATATATATAATATATTTCCAGCATAGCAACTATCAATTCCAAAATATGCATGTGCAGTCTTCATAATTTCCTGTGGCAATGAAATAAGAAAAGTAGGTTACTTCCGCTTCACACTACTGACCTTTTTAATTGTATTGAGTGAAAGTGGAATTTTATGTTTATATCTAATAAACATAGTTGCCCTAGAATTTCGAATAGATAAATAATTAACAGGACTACAAAGCTTAAAACTAAATTATATACAATCGATAAAATATTTAAAGTTGTTTTGTCAACTGCGAGTGAGGTAGGTTACAACTAAAAAGGACTCTCTAATCACCTATAATTATACATTTCGCGATAAAATATAAAACTACATAATTTTTAACTATGGATACATATTTGCATAGTCGGGTTAGGTTAGTTTAGATATGGATTGGTAAACAACGATTATAGCTAAAATTTTTAAATGCTATAAATGTCTGTACTTATTTGCAAGAAGTAATTAATTTTTTACTCCATCGACTCGTAAATATGGTAAGCTTCCATTTCAAATTAGATAACTTTTATCATCATCGGTCAATTAAATTTTGTGAAAAGGTTTTAAGTAACTAATTTTTACTTTACTAATACAAGAGCTAAAGGTAGGTTGTAGTTTAAGCGTGATTACTTCCTAGGTGTGCAGAAATGATACTGTGATACAAATTTTATATGAACTACTAGTTTGACTTCCAAATCAAAAAGACAGTTCGATTTGCTTGGCGTGTCGACTGGTTATCAGGTTATCACTTATCATTGTTATCATGTCCTCATTACCGGCTACTGCTGTAGTTACATATTAAAGGCTTACCTAACTACACTGAAGTATTAGCATCAGTTTAGTTTGGTATATCCGTAAACGTACTGTAATTGATGATAGATATTGTAATCACAGAAGATAAGAAATTGTTTACTTAGTCAGGAATCTGGAATGGAAGGAACGAGGAGAGGAGCCCAAGCACTAATTACTTATAACTTGTTGAATTGGCAATATTGTAGTACCATAAACAATTTTGGTTTAATTATTTTATCCCACTGTTTTATGTAGAAAAATATTTAATTTTCATGTATATTGAAATACACATAACTTAGTTTTTACGTATTGCTCATTAAGAGTCTATGGCTCGTATGATAATCAAAAAAATACATCAAAAAAATCCATACTAGATCTTTTCTGCACATTAATATTTTTTAATAATAGTTACCCGATATTTTAGTTATTATGTGCAGTATTTTGATTAAGAATTCAAAAGGAATATTTGATTTGGCAAAGTAAAAGTACTAATATATAACATATGCATGTTTTTTCAACTTTGAAAATTGGGTAATTTGTATTTGGGGTTTGGTTACAATTACTGAACCTTGGGTAGGGATTTATCTGCATTCTTCATAATGAATCTATGCGAAATCGCACCCGCGATATGAGTATTGACTGTGATAGATTACTTGTTACCGTGTATTCGGTGTTAAGTTTAATCTGCACACTGCCTGGAGGAATATTTTAATATAAACGTTGCTAGTGTGAGAAATATTTTATAGTATATCTTTATTGTATATTCTTTATTATCTTAGCAGCTGCAAATAAATTCTTCAGTTTTAGCCATTGATCTTAATTTTGGAAGCAAAGTGAGTAATTAATTATTTTTGTTACAGTTTTGGAAGTTCGTCTAACGCACTGCTGGAGCAGCGGCAGAAGAATCTAACACAAGGAAATCTACGACAGCCACAAATTTCGGATGTGATTCCACCGCATAGCACCAAACGAAGTTTCTTTAGGCGAAAAAATAAAAGCAAAGGAGGCTCATTAAATTCTCATTCGCATCCTCCAGTCGTTGTACAATATTTTAGAAATAGTGGGGATATGGATGGTTTGCTTGCAAATCATCATCACGACGAGAGAATGCCTGAATCTTTGGGCCATGCTGCTCTCTACGATCTGAGTTTAGGTCTTCAAGATGCAGACGCAGAATGTTGGGCACTATCCATGAGTTCGGATGTTGTTTCCAAATTGGACGAAAAGGAAGTCAAAAGACAAGAACATATGTAATGATCCACTTTGTTCTATTCACTACTAATTTAAGATAATAATTAATATTACATTCACGTCAGTAAAGCCATACAATATAGAAAATCAATATTAATCTCATTAATTCTTGAAATTGAAAGGTATGAGCTGATTCTTACCGAGAAACACCATTGCCTTACACTCGCACTGATGCACCATTTGTTTGTCGGTGGAATGAAAAAAATCGGTCTTTCACGTCAAACTCGGTTGCTTTTTCCAGATCTTAAGGAGCTTCTGCAGGTAAAGTTGTTTTGGCCTTGGCCCTCTGTATATTAGCTATACCAATTAATAACATTTTTGTTATCCGTATAGTTATATTGTCGATAATCCAATTGTGCTGTCTTCATTTTTAGGTACATTTTGCATTTCTACGGCGAATGAGAGAGCGTCAATTAAAGTTCAGGGAACTAAATCAACCGATGGATACCTTGGCCGATATACTAATAGAGCAATTTACTGGCGAGCAATGGAAACTTATGATACGTCTGTATGGTTTGCTATGTGCTTCTCACGCTAAATCATTAGAAATGTTCAAGGTCCTACTCAAAGAACCGAAATTCGCCTCGCTTGTCTCAACGTGGGACAAAGAGGTATTTAATTTTATAATAACTAATTCTTCATAACATATTTTCATTGGTACTTCAAGTCTTAGTTCATATATATTCCTATATACATTCCAAATTTTTTACAATTGTTTTTAGCCATTACTAAGCAGAAAAAATGTTCGGGAATGCCTTTTACTGGTGGCGCAAAGAATTACAAAATATCCACTTCTGTTTGAGCCTCTGCTAAAAACTGCAGTCTCTCAGGAGGAGAAAGATAGTATTAAGAAAGCTCTAACGTCTTCAAGAGATCTAATTTCTAAAGTGAATGAAAGAGTTGCTGAAAGGGAAACACTGATCGATATTTGTCAGCGAATTGATCCAAAGTCGTATGTAATTGTTGGACAACGCAGAAGAGGAAAAGAAGACATTATGTCAGTACCATCGCGAAGACTTTTATTTTATGGGCAAGCTGTTGTGAATTGTAATCGAGTGATGGGCGGAAGTTCGTCAAATATGAGTGCTACCGGAGCTGCCGCTTCTACCAGAAGTGTGCCTTGCACTGTTCTTATTCTCACAGACTCCCTAGTTTTCACTCAAGAATTCAGCGGACGTCTTCAATTTGTATCTCCGGTGAGAATTCCTGTTGCTCCTATTTTATGATTTAATTGGCAAGGAAAGACAATTGTACTAATAAAAACTGGTTTTATTAGCCTGGTGTTGTGATGCTGAATAATCTGATCGTTCGGGAAAATGCTGGTCAAACCTCTTCCTTGTTTCTAGTATTAGGAACTGGAACTGCCAAACCTGAAATGATCGAATTACAAGTTATCTATCCATCTAATAGGGAAATTTGGATGGACCGCATACGGTACGTTACATAATACTCTTTCTACCCTTCTACCCTTTTATTTTAAAGCATTTTTCAAAAATAGTAATTTCCAAATAAGAATTGAGTTTTCAAATAAAGACCTTTATATTTACTTATATGATGTACTATTTTATAATTTTCCTACAGGGATGCAATATCTAAATTTGAGGAGGATGGCGAGGCAGGTTCAGACAATGATGAGGAAATATCCACCGATTCCATAGACTTCTCAGATATTAAAACTACAAGAGCTTTGGGTGAGATTCTGTGATCTACTTGTATTGCATATAATATTTTACTCAAAAAAGAAAGAAATTTAAATGATTTTTTAAATTATTTTATGCTATTTAGAAGAGCTACAAGAACAAGACAAACAATTGTTAGCACTACTAAGGTCACGCACCAAGTTAGTGGATAATTTGCGATCTGAACGACCTCATAATTGGTCCGCCAACCATTTCGATGGGAAAGATTCTGTTTTGAGTGCAGTATCCCATGCAGCCAATGTAATTTAAATTATACTATATTTTGTATTTTGTTAATGCATTATAGAAGTATTTAATAACTAATCAACTATTAATCGTACTTATTTATTGTGAACAGGAGGTACAGCACATGATTCACCAATTGGATTCGACGGGAGTTGTTGGAGTGAATAGAAGTGCTAGCTGCGTCAGTGAGCACTTATCGTCAGTTATGCTGTCAGGTTTACCAAAACGCGCTGATACTTTTGGTGGCTTCGACAGCCAACAAAGAATTGCGATGGAATTTCCTCACAATGACAACAACAAGCTGCTTCTCCAGATGGTGATTCAACTAGCTGATATCTGTGGAGAAATGTTTCAGCAAATGGTTCCTCACATTACTCCACATGTTTATCAGAACCATCATCAGTTGCAACGAAGAATGGAAGATTTGAGAGAAGCCCAGCAAAGATTGGAAACGGAAAAGGCTCTTTGGCAGCAAGAACTGTCGTCTCAGAAAGAGGAAATTGACAGACAGAAGAACGAATTAAATTCTTTGAAAGAATCCCTACAGAAAGAACAAGCAGACATAGCCCAGCAGAGAGAACAACTCTACAGGTATTTATCAATTAATACTTTAGTAGCCCTCAGAGCCTTATTCATTAGGACAAAGAATAGTTAGATAATAAACTGTTTTTGGTGTATAGAAAACTTGAGGCTTTACAACGACAAGGAATTCGTCCAAGTCTTGACGCAGTTTCACCGAACGCAGTAAATGCGAGTGTAGAAAAGAGTAATTCTACAGTAGTACCTGCACGTCGTCCGCCTGTGGTGCCGCAGCCTTCCGCCGCACCGCCGCCGGTGTCAACAAACAATAGTAAACAGAAGCAACAGCTGCCTCTTCATTTAGCAGCCTCCTCCTCTTTCAAAGGGAGTTTGAACTCTGGTTCCTCGGAACCCCCAAAACCGGTGCCTCGCAGTTCACTTGCGACCTCTAAAGGGAATCCTTCTGGAGGCAGTTCATCTCAATCTCAAATGCAAAATCACAGTTCCGGTGACAACATGACAGGCGGAGGTGGACGGTTGAACCAAGGTAGTCAATTGACCAGCAGTGGGTCACGCCGAGGTGGTCAGCCACCTCCAGTTCAGCAACTCTTGCCGTTAAGATTGAGTGAGGGAACAATGAAGACGTCCAGTTTGCCTAGGGGTGTCGGCAGTCGCTCCACTTCAAACATGACGATTCAAGTGGAGCAGCCCGTTCACCAAAACAGTGGTCCAATGCGTAACAGTGTCAGTAGTAGTCAGTTTTTGCATCACGTCAGCAGTGGAGACCCGTCATCTCATCTCCAGAACTCTTCCTATTTGCACGGACCTGCCACCAACGACAGAATGAGTAGTTACTACAGGAATCCTCACGCAGGGGAATCTAGAAATGGAAGTGTAACCCATTCAAACAATGGATACATGGAGTACTCGTTTGCCTCCAATACCCCCAGTAGCGTGTCCATTGTTCACAGACGGTCTGGAAGTAGTCCTGTTCCTATGTCTGCAACTGTCCAGCATGCAAGAAGTCAAAATCCTCATCTATATCAACCGGACGATGACGTCGAATCTAAAATTTTATTTTTGTAATCCGACACAACTGCACACGTACGACACCGACACGTAACTACGTCAAAAATTGTGCTACTGTGTGCAAAGCAAAATCTGAGTAAATCCCAAAAGTGTGGTTGTAAGCTAAAACGTATTATACTGTGTGACTACGAAATGTATTTCCGGGTTCCCCAATTTTTCCATTAGAAGAAACTACATTCTAGTAGATTTAATCCGACTGAAATTAATACAGTCCTACTACAGGGCATAGGAAATTTTAATATTCATACGGAGTGAATATTACAAATTTGCCTACATATTAATATAATATAAGATAAGTAAGTACAATATATACCATTTTTCGAAGAGTAGATTATTCTGCTCAGCTTTTGTTGTGAACTATAAAAAAAATCCTTAAGGGTAAAGTAATTGATAATATATGGTTCAATGTTACAAAAACACTGCAAACCATACACACTATAACTTGTATCATCAAAATATTGACCTTCCAAGCAATATGTGCCTAATGACACGAAAGGAACTCATTCCATCCAATGCGATTTCTGATTCCGACCATTCTTAAACAATATTCCTGATTAAACGAATAACTATTATATAGTACACAATATATTCAAGTGCTTATAACATTTTATATGAATACAAATTTAAGTATTTAATTATTAGGTAGGGAAATAGGGATGATTTTTTGACAAGTTAATAAATTGTTTTTGACATTTGTGAGATTTTAACAAAAAGAAAAGATACTTTAAGAACTACGTAGGTACCTAGATATTTGTTGGTTTTTAATCGATATGAACCAATAACCAACTACTAACTACTAATACAAATTTCCTATTTTTAAATAAGATTGTTAAGCTAAGCCTAAGGAATTCAAGGAGGCCTACTAATTTAGCAAATGTGCTCATAAGTGGGATACACGTTGTGCCTTTGTGTGAATTGTTGAAGTGTACTTACAAAACATTCGTGCAAAAATGTTAAACAAATTGTTTCAGTTACAGACTGATAGCTTTAGAACACCGAAATTTAAACCGAACCTTGAACTTCATTCATAAGTATAATTATGTTATTATTATGTGTATTAATCGAAAAATATTATTTTATTACACATTTCTTCGGTGGTGCATAAATTCAGTCCTTTAACAATTGTTCTAGATCAACTGACTAAATTTTTGCCTTGTAAACAGCTGAAACATATAATATTAGCCTTTTGTAAGCAAATGGCGGGTGGGTATCCAATACTAAATCTTACACATTTTAATTTTTCATTAAATGCAGAATTTTATTGTCATTGTGTACATACAGTATTTAAGATTACGTTACTTTAAATATATCGTTGAAAATTAATTTTGCCTAACTAAAATGTTCTTAAAGGCCTAGATGTAATTTTGACATTGTAAAACGAGTGCTTAATATACTTGGCTGTTTGTTCTAAAATGTAAGCATCTGAGAGGGTGTTTTTGGTAGTAAAAAAGTATGAAATGTTGGAGACTAAATAATTGTAAGATAGTTATGTAAGATTTTAGTAACGCAATTATTATGTATTGACTTATAAGAAAACTACCTGGTACAACAAATCAAACAAAAACAATATGCATCACCTTTCGACTTCGTTGTAATAAAATATTCAGTCAATTTCTCCAGTATTTGGTTGAACGGCAAAATATCGTCAACAATATCACCTACCTAATAAAACTAATATAGGGGGCGAGTAATTGCTTAGGAGCCACGATTGCAAATTTCAAAAGAGAATTAGTCGCAAAAAGGTTCCATATTTTTTGTCTCTGCATACTTCAACATTTTTACCTATATGTAAAAGTTGTCAATTTTTACAATGATCATTTAATATTTGACTTGGAAAACCTTACAACTGTCCAAATGAAATTAGGATATTCAATGTATCAGCGATAAATTTTGCCTTG
The DNA here is from genome assembly GCA_034694165.1 of Tomocerus mixtus. NCBI lineage: Eukaryota > Metazoa > Arthropoda > Collembola > Entomobryomorpha > Tomoceridae > Tomocerus > Tomocerus mixtus. The sequence continues at coordinate 46,410 of JAQFYC010000261.1, forward strand.
CCGTCCTTGGGTAAAAATCGTTTCAGGTCGCCATTCAGTTTTTCCTGGGAAATGTTAAAAAATATTAAATGTAAAATTTTTTGATAATTTTCCACTTCTACTAACTGGAAAATCTTTGGTTAGTTGTAGAAGACAGAAAATAACATTAGTCCACTGTTAAATTGATTGTTGGTAAATACTACGTCTCCGTCCCTATAACATACAAATGTATAAGTAATTAGAATAACGACCATTAGTGAAAGAATAACTTTAATATAGTAGGTGGTGTTTGCAAAATATTCTGTGATGCTAGCCCAAATAATATTATTGCCGTATAATTGATGATGTTGATGTAATAAAGAAAGACATAAAGACGAATGACTCTGACACTATAAAAATGTTCGTAGTAAAATTGTAGTTACCGTTGGGAACTCGGTGAAAAACTAGTGGAGTTTCTTTATAGTTCTGTGAGATTCTCATTTCCCAATAAAATGTGTAAAATAATTTCTCTGTACTATACAGTCCACTACGTACAATAATTTAACTAATTTTATATATGTAATAATAAACGATTAATTTTTATTTATTTATTGGTACATATGTAACAAAATATTTAGTATTTAGTTAATTGTAATGAATTGCTCTTAAGTCTCCTCAGTGTTAAACTGTTAACTTATAAATACTAGTACTTTATATTATGTTATTATTATGTTAGGTTAGTAGATACCTCTACTAATAATTATTATAAATACTTGTACTACTACTATAGCATTCCATAACGATACTGATACTAGTATACCTACAAAATATTATGTGCGAATTAGCTCTACTTGGTAGCAATCCAATTACTACTTACCTTGTACTACCAAACAAGCAGTACTAATTGTAGATTCAGAGTTACTACATGTAGAAACTATATTTATTGTTTGTTATTCGTGATAAGTAGTCATCCTATTTGTATTTATTCAAATTCTGAGTTAAAAATACATTCAGTTTCAGTATTCTAACAGTTAAATTTATATTCTCCGACCATTTTTATTTGTGCTCTTATAGGTTAATACTTTAGGTAATAAAAGCTATTAATAAATTATGAATTTTTAGTTATCGCAAAATTACTTTAAATATCTATTTACATTGCATTGCAACCTAAAAGTGACTGTTAATCAAAATAATACTTAAGGCCATTTGTAGACACATTAATATTCCTGATGCATTTTTGCAAACACTGACATAAATGTTTTCAAAATCATAATTGCCAAATTCATAATTCCACTGGATTTAAAGAACAGTTTTAATGTCTCTGCAATCACTGTAGGATACATATAATATTTTTGTGGATCCGCTAGTCATATTATTTGTCGAAATATCTGTACTACATACGCTCGCTTTATACGTATTTATATATAGAGTATGCTGGAAGGAAAGGTCAAAGCAGTTGATTAGGTATATCCACGTGGGCTTTCTGCGAATCTGTAAATGTTTTAGCTTAGTAGTTAGCAGTTAGGTTAGGCATGCAGCCACTTTCTCCAGTCTTGGTCTATTATTTTCTATTGTCTATTGGCTTATTATGAGCTCAGTGGATTCGCAGAGGGGAAGGGAAAGTACATAATATCTAGTTCAGTGAGACTCACTATTATTGATAATAGAAAACAACGTAGGTAAACAGTCGTGTAGACAGTCATTAGAAGTAGATAAGTATTTTGTGCGGTTGATTATGTTGTGACTGCGACTTTTCGGATGTCAACTTCTAACTCATTGATTAGTTCTGGACTCCTGCTAGCTATTGTAATTTGTCTCTGAGTTTGCTCTTTCTATCTTCATGTCTGATCGAAGGAATTTCAATCTCGAGTAATCTGGTTTCCCAGGAGGAAGCCTTATAGGAACTAATGGTACTCTCATTTGATCCGGTCCTTCTACCCAACCAGCATCCTCCTCTATCTCCTATCTGTCTGATCTGATCTTCTTCCTAAACTCATTGTCCTCTCACTCAACACAACAGCCGTCTTCTAGTCCTAGTCTAGTAGTCGTTGTAGTGAAGTAAGTATACATATTATGTAGGTAGTATGCACTACGATCGGAATCAGACCACTTTGTGTGGGAAGCTATTAAGCTATATAACAGGAAATCTTCTCAGTGGAATTCTGTTCGCTCACTGATTCTATCCAGATTTGTTCGATATTATCTGCAGGAGAAGCTTAGAGATACATACATAATGCTATCCAATCCAAATACTAAATACATAACATACATAACCTTAACGCATAGTCTTCAAGCTTGCAATTATTTAACCTTAACCGCAAACATTCTTACTTTGTTGCTAATTCTCGGCCAGGGACAGAGTTCCTGGCTTGCCCTGGTTGAAAGAAACAGAATAGAAATAGAATAAATAATCTATTTTCTTAGTATTATCCTCAAATATATTACATATAAAACTCTTTAAGCCCATCCTGCTTACTTAGCACAGCAATATATATAGTTGTAACGTAATTTCTCCTTTCTCCATACTTATAAAAGCTACCTAAATACAAGTACAAGATTATATTGTACACCGAATGGAATCCTAATAACTATCTAGCTTTCAATACAAATACTACGTATTTAATATAATAAAGTTCATGGTTCTACATAGAAAGTTCAGATTGTAAAAGGTACCTAGTATTTAGTTGCTAGCTTACTTATTACTATTACTTAGAAGCTTTCACTCCTACTATTTGTAGCTTGTTGGATGGATGCAATCAATTTCGCAGTACAATGATGAAATATTTGCCCGTTTTGGGTAGCCTGCCTTTTAGGGAGGGATGGTATGGAGAAAATATTTACTTTTACTGCGATGTACGAAAAATAGTTTCGCCTTCGCCTTTTTTGTTTTGGTATCTATATAATAGTACCTGTCTTGATTAGTTGTCTGTAGATAAGTGAGTGTAGGTACTGCAGTCTAAGAAGCTGCAAAAGCAATATCAGAATCAATCAGCAATATAAATACACCCAAGACCAGGATGATCTTTGTTATCAATTTAATCTAATTTGGCACCAAGCACAAAGAGCCCTTTCATTTTACCCACGCACCAATCTCACGAATCATTGATTTTGGATTTGTACACATCCTTCAATTAAATTTAAAATGGCAGAGCTAGATCAATGATAAACTGCAGAATATTCGCAAATATCAATAAAATATGAATTGCACGTCATCAAACAATAAAATGGTTTAAATTCAAATGAGGAAGCTGATCATCTTGTAAAAGAACAGGTCTACAATCTACAATCTATGACCTTGTGCATTGAAACTTGTATCACAGCATGGTTATTCTTTAAATATCAAGGCTCAATTTTCCTACAATTTTCTTCTACTGGAATTTTCATTTGCTACATTAAACCTGAATTGCATATTTAAGTGGTATTCCACGCCAAGTACATATAGCATCACGGCGGATTAGATCTGAAACCAGATAGTTAATATTATATTATTAATTCTAAGCGGGATACTGTAACAAAAACAAAATGAGAAACTGCGAGTATTCGCAAGGAAGCTGTTAATATAATAAAGGAAACCTAAATGCTTATTATTTAGAGGGCCCAAACTTCGCTGTCAATATAGTGGTATTGCTTGAATTCTATGAACATGTCTTAGATTATTCTCTTACTTTTCGCATACAATGTATCTACAGATAGCTGAAGACAACATCTTCACCATTTAGTCTTGGATGGTGGCTATACATTAAATTGTGCTACATTGAAGCTAAACAAATGACAAAGTATAATAGTTAAAGAATTGAGGCCATACCTCTGCACTATGATTAGAGTATTTACAAACATCCTCTTCACTTCAAAATTATGCGTAGTTAATTTATGTAATAATATTTTACACTTGGATATTATAATAAATATTATGGGCATTAGGCATAAATATCTATCATATTGGATTACATCGCAGTAAAAAATTGTCTAACGAATAAGCACCCAAGAACGCATATCTAGAATATTTAATGCCAAAGGGCTCAATTGTAGAGTGGTGTGCGGTATGATTAATTATATTTACCGTTTATTTTACTGAAAAACTGAAAGGTAATCCATCACAGTTTTCAAATCTACAAGATACAATGTATTCATTTTCATTAAGTTATAAAACCAGTTCTATCCTTCCTATGTAGCTGAAAACATGTACCTAAAGTATGCGTAATGCTGAGTCACTGATATTTGATTGTGAGACTATTATGTTTATGTAAAAAGAAAAAATAATTTTTGCACGCGTTATCGCATATTAGTTGAATAATAAAATGCTACTATAACGCTCACGTTGAGGCATCATAAGATATATTATTATATTGTCGTACAGTACCACTCTGTGCAGATATTTGCACTTATAAAATGATTAGTAGTTCTATCACTAATAAACGGAAAACCAAACTTTATAACAATAGCCATAGGAAAACGGGAGTCTAAATTTTTATAATATTGTTAAATGAACGACTCCGAATTAACCGATAAATTATTAAAAATCGAAAAAGTAGAAATATGGTTTTAATTATTTTCCAAGTGTATGAAAATAATTGGATACCTTACACATTACGAAGAAATAAATATTATTAGCCAGTCTATGGGAAATGTTTTCGCCTTAGGATAAGAAAATTGTGGTTTCGTGATTGTATATCCATTCTGTGTGTATGCATTTTATAGTGTATAATATTGTAAAAATATTATAATATACTATTTATTTATGTTAGCTTCAAAAGATAGCAGGTTGAAAGTTTAGCATTCTTTTGGTAACATTGTAATCGGATCTACGAAATATGATTTCCTACCGAAAGACAATACGGGAGAAGAGTGTCAAGTGTTAAGTTTTCAAGTTTCATGTTGTAGCAGTACACAAACCTTTTAGTGAACCTCGCGTGTTTTTTGCTCCATTGAATCCAGGTGAATACTTTGAAATGCTGTCATCAATATTATTTTCATCCAAACCTTTGGCCCTGGAAATGGAAAAATGGACTGGATATTTGGGGAAAATCTTGCTGCATGATTATTGAATTTTTAGCTTCTTCGTAACTTACCATACTCTACCTATATATATTGTACTACAATTCACAGTGAATGTAACTGCAACCATAATTATCCAACCATAATTTATTCACTGGCTGGGTAATGTTATTAGCATATTTATTAATATATAATTATGCCATTGCAATATTATAGTGTTTATGAACATTGGTTTTGGAGGCATTGTAGGTGAAATGTCTAGTCGTCTCATACGTACATGATACATTACTATAGTAATAATTGCCTGCCTATAGATTACATAGTATGGATGTTATGCTACTTTTATACATTATGTAACGAACGCAGTTCTTCAAAACGTGCGTTGTGGTTGTGATGTGAAATTCAGTTGGAATGAATTAGATGCATCATTATTATCGTTATGTAACATTAATGTTTATAGAGCGATAATATGAAGGTAGGTATACTTGTGTAAGCGTAACTTGCGGCACATTTTGTACGTATGCGTACCTGTGAACCGTACCATAAGCCTCTTTGTCAGAATAAAAGCTCAATTACTACTACTACCAACTTGCATGTTCCATGAATTCTTACCTTGCCCTTTATTCAATTAGTGCTACTACTTATTTACTTATATCTAGTTATGATTAGTTGATGTGGCGATGAGAGGTGTATTGCATTAATTCTTTCAGTTACAGTTTTGACTTTGTTGGAGTTACACTTTCTTATTCATTAGTTGGACCAAATAAAAATCCAAAAAATACCTGTTCTGAGGCTAACCTTTTTTCCTAAATCATGAAGATCGTCATATCTGGTGGTGGACTAGTAAGTTATCGTCTCTTAATTCTATAATATGTACATCATAATATCTAAGCAGTACACACTGCACATACAGATATACCTATAGTATATAAGAAAGTAGATTATATAGCATTCAGTTATTTTGCATATTATAACATTCCCAATTTGATGTCAACAAAATACCTTAAATTATTCTTAAACATATGAGTACATACTTTCAGAATGTATTTTATTGCTAAGTGAAATTATTAAGAATCTATAATGTCTACCACCTGCCTTGGATAAATATTTTTGAAGCTATTTATTACTTGTATTTGCAAATTAATCAACGAAACAAACTTGACTTTTCTCTTGTAATGCAAGCCATAGATGCAACCACCCCATCATTTTTTAGCCCCTTCAACATCCCATCATTTTGGATGGGAGATCTGAAGTTGGATGTAGGATGGGTTTGGATGTGGTGGGTTACCGACATCCGGATGTTGGATGGGTTTGGATGGGAAGGTTAGATGAAGCCCATCTTCTGGAGTGGATGGGATGGGAGGGGCAACTGGAAGCTGCATCTATGATGCAAGCATACATATATACTTTAAACTACATACTATAAGTATATACTTTTCTCAGCGGAAGCGGCTACGTTGCAAACTGGGTGTCGAGTGTGCCGGAAATGCTGCGTGTGCCCGACAATATTTTTTTCCGGCATGCCCGAAATGCCGAAAATTAAGTGCCGCCATATTGATTCCTTTGTTTTAAATTGCAGTTTATGGTAAATCCTGCATTTCCGGCATCGGGTATGAAAAATCTATTTCCGGCATGCCGGTTTTACACCATGGTTGCAAATATAATTATCTTATTGTTACATACTGCATACTATAGAACTTAACATTTTTATTGGCTACGTGTGGGCGAGCACGTAAAATGTATTTATTTTTAAGTAGTAAGTGACTCACTTTGTTAATTTTGGGGTTTGTGTGACTGTCTCCTTATCGGTGACAAATTGTTTCCATTAAAGTGCTCCATTTCAATAATACGTTAATTATATTCAAGGTTATATTAGGACATTAACCAATTCTTGATTCAAATGAATATGTTAGCAATGACATCGTATATATATAGATAAAAATGCAATACTGGAAATTGTAAATAAACAAGCGAATCGATGCGCTTTAAAAGGAATCAATGAATGGGCAGTCAATATCTTTCCACATTAGTATCGGAACATTTTCCATCACAAAGATTACTTTATCTGGTATTTAACTTCATGCACGTCGCAAATTAGGAACCTACTGCAGTTATCACTATATATTTTTTCACCCTTATCATATCGTTTATACTACTGTAGGTAGCTATGTATAATTTTTGTTAAGTTTAACAATTGCCTCTTCTTAATTTTTGCATGTATCAATTAAATAGTAATTCCTTACAAAGAAATAACATATAAATATAAATAGATGTTTGCCACTTGCGCAAACTACCTACAAATATGTAGTTCATCCATATTATGTATAATTCAATGGTCATTGAATTACGTCTCAAGAAGTATCTTCATTGAAAGCTTAGACGAGAACTAATGTAAATACAACCATTTAGGACTTTGTACCTAGTAGATGATGTCAGCTTAGGAACGCTATCGCAAATACTACAACTGCAACTAGTATAATGTAATGGTTTTTTTTTATCCCAACGTTGTTCAATGATACATTGGGCATCATTGCTTTCCAACAAAGAACAACAATCTTAATCGCATTTACATAACTATAGGTACTTAAGTAAAGGTAGGTCAGCACATTGTTTGTTAGTTGTTTAAGATACCTATATATCTTTATGATGCTAATGATCATGGACAGACAAATAAAACTAGTTCACTAATGAGAATCCGATTGTAGGTCTCTCCTATGATATATATGCTTCGTAGGAATTATTTAGGATTAATTACCGTGCAATTTTGTTTGCTTTATTATGTCAGGAACTTGCAAATCACTTTTTTGCTTTGATTCCTCCACTACAATAAATATTGGATAGTTGCCGACATGTAAGTAGTAGATCAAGTTTCATTTAGCTACCCAACCTAGACAAACATTTACGCATTTAGATAAATAAATACTGATATAAATTAATGCCATTCATGATCCCAGTTTTTACCGCGTTCTCATTATTGTATTGTATTTACCCGTCTGACTACTTAATTATTCAGCACTACATGCTTCAGGATGGTATTATATAAATAAAGTGATACGTATCTACTTCATTAGTAACACTAAGGCTATTAAGTTTCGGATTACTCACGAAACCAGATTCGCAAATCTTATTTTCAATTGTTTTGATACCAGTTCTAATATTAAGTGAGTTCTCAGCTCTTATACTGTAGTACTCTACTGACAACCGCTATGCATTCGCCTATTCATACATAATTATATTGTTGCAAAAAATTACATAAATTTTATTGTGTATTCTAGGTGGGATCTCTGTGCGGCTGCATTCTAGGCCAAAGGGGGCACAATGTAGAGATTTATGAATGTCGACATGGTATGGACTTTGATTTATATTTATATTAATTTTAGTTTTTTTCCTTGTACATGTGGTAAGTAAAAATAACTGGGATATTTTGTGGGATATTAGATATCAAAAATAATCCAGTAATAATTTTAAACTCTCCACTAAATCTACTACAAAACTACATATTTGGAAATAACTTTTAAATCAAATATGATTTTGTGTCTGGGAAGATGTTTTGCAGATAAGTCAAATGTTTTGACTGGTTTCGTTCTCATGTAACTAATAAAGGAAGCGTTTATAGAAGCTAGTCGAAAAGAATCATGTTGCGTTGAGACAATGAAATGTTGAGTTTTGTGTCAAATGCAGCTAGCAACAAAAAGGAAGCTTTCCCCTGGAGAACCCATAAAAGTAGAATAGCAAAGGCTACTTGTATCCACTATAGTGTATTATGTATGTATAGGTGCATATTTAGTAGGTAACGTGTTATTTGATGGTTTTGACAGATCCTCGGAGTGCCGAAGGAAGGCTGCTACGTGGCCGTAGTATTAATTTGGCCCTGTCGACTCGTGGTAGAGCCTCATTGGCCAAAGCTGGCTTGGAAGAAATCGTCCTTGCCCAGGCTATTCCCATGAAGGGAAGGATGCTTCATTCAATCGACGGATCCAGAAAGAAAGTCCTCTATGACCCTAACGGGAACCAAGTAATAAATCATTTATATTTTATAGGTACTTACCTAAATGAATTTCATAATCAGCCTTTTCTTTCTGTATTGCATTTTTGTCATGGCTTTTGGAAAAAAATGAAACACTAATCTGTGTCATAATTTATTACACTATTATTTTTATGCGCTCGAAAAATATAAATTTGCGTCTGGAAAATGTTACTAATATGTGGACAATAAGGTTGGAATATTTTAAAACTCTCCATAATGCTCCATGATGGATCCTTATTAAACAATAAGCAAAATATATTATAAATGGTCGTAAGTAAAAGACTTTTAATTATCATAGGCGTTATGATAAAATATACCTATTTGAAACTTTTCAGTGCATTTACTCCGTCAGTCGTCGTTTTCTAAATGAGCTTCTCCTAACAGGTAATACTGACGTAATTTAATGCAAGAAAATACATTTACATACCTAATATATTTACCAATATATTTGTATTTATCATTTCACTACTATGCACAATTGTCAATCTCACACTGTGAATCTTTGAATTTTTTATAAATTGACAATACCCAAACCCCTATGTACCTAAAACATATTTGTGTAATTATGTAACTATTCAATTAAAACTGTTTAAAAATCTTCCAGACGAATAATTTTATATTTTATCTGTATGCCTTATCTCTTTATATACTTATTTCGTGTATTAATGGGGAATAAATTAAAATTTATTACGGATGAATTAAAAATTTGACATTTAGTGAATGGATTCTCTAACAAAACAAATTCGGCAGGGTAATCTATTTCCGTTCTTTTCTAAAGGATTTCCATTGTGAGTATTGTTAGAGGAGAGGTTGGACTTTAGTAGTATGTCCTTACTGTACTGATCCTTTCCTTTTCCTTTTAACAAGTTTTGAAAGTGAATAGAATGTGCTCCGAGGAAATATTTTTAAATCGTAGAAATCTATTTCTCTTTCATTGCAGAGGCAGAAAAGTGTACGAATGTGAGTCTCCGATTTAACCATAAGCTTCTTAGCTCTGACTTGGACAAGGGAATCGTCAAATTTAGGTAAGTGGCATTTCGGTCCACATCTCTTTCTTTCCTTCACAATGAGTACAGATAGATGCGTTTTACCTGCGGAAATAAAATGTGGATGTGTGTCGTGTCGTCGTGTCTGAATGAACGTGTGTATAGCAGAAGTAGTAATAGTTGTAGATTGCTCTAGGTATGTAGTAGCTGTGTACTGTAGGATATAAACGGATTTAACTGCATTGGTATGATGTGTACTTCAGCATTCTAGACTAGACTTCAAGATTCTAGAATCCCGACTCAGCCGCCCTGGTCTGGTCTGGCGAGAGAGCGGGTGAGTATATTGCTCGACTCAAGAAAAGAAAGCACATGAAACGGAAATGAAAATGTCTTCAAGTTGAGCCTGGAGCATCCACTTAAATTCTATTGCTGGTTCTGTAGACCAAACCTAAGGAAAGCACACCACCAGTAAAAACCACTACAGTCGAGTCAGCAAGCACACACACACATACCTATACTATTCATACCATGCCAGAAATACATACTTACACAGAACCATACACCACACACGCTTTGACTCTGACTGACAAAGAAGTTCAATTTCACTTTCTCTAACATTTTTTCCCGTCTGTCAGTTCAGCAGTTGAGTTCTTGTTCTTGATGTATGTATACAGATTGCAGTAAGTACTTCCGAGTACAGGAACCAACCTCACTGGAAATTAGTATTATAGAGCAGTATATAAACCGTAAATTTTCAAATAACCTTCTGGATTACCATGTTTTTGCTCTTTGGGGTGACTTTTTAGAAATCAAGGTATAATGTTGTTCCAAGGGAGCATTCGTATTATTTTATACATAAAAACACCTGCTATTAATGCATTTGACTTCTCTTAAATACTATTTTGCTAAGCTTAAATATAGATGTTATATAGATTAATTATATATTGCGCTACTTGCCCGTCTTGAAGAAATAATTCGTAGGTTCCTGAAACTTTGACAGCAATATTTTGTCAGATTGTGAGTGAGTAAAATTTATTAACAATATATCGAATATAAACTCGGTTTCCATTTAAATAAAAATACAATTTTAAAGGACTAAGCTGCTAAGCCAGATAGCATATTTGTATTTTCGAAGCAAATCTTTCAGTCTGATATAAAGTAAAATAAAATAAATTCAAACAAAAAAACCGGTTGGCTTCACTTTAAAAAAAATTACAGGCAAATTTTGGGTACCTAGGAAAAAGCGTAATGGGAACGAATATCCCTTGGGTTTTCCATGCCAAGGGATATTATGTCGTAGAATTATCAAAAGTCTAGCCCTACTGCCTATTTGAGAGTTTACGGTACCTACATTGACATATATGTATAAAATGTAGGCGTGCGGCACTATGTGCCCACTTGCTCACTAGAATGGAAGGAGAAAGTTTCAAAGAGAAAGTACCTACAGCATACCCTAGCTACCTTAAAGACTCTCATTCTCATTGCATTGTTAAGAAACTATTCGCTCTCTCTTCTAAATCATCCTAACGAATTACATTCATTCAGATAAACCTAGCACATATTTATATATCTATTAACGTACTCTAATGTATTACCATGCCATATATCCTGCAAAGTTCCCGATTTTTTTGTCTATAACCTCCAGCTCCTATCCATTTCCACCCAAATGCTATCCATACGAATTATCTTTATCTTCTTTCAGGTCTGTAGAATTTTACCGCATTAATAAATAATAATTGTAACGATAAATGGGTTATTTTTGGCCAATTAATAGAGAAAGTTTGACTGTTCTACAAAATGACACATTTGATTTGGTGTTGACCCAAGTGAAGATCATTTAAACTTCTTTGTTGAGTTTCAGAAGGTAGTATTTATCTACACGTCAGTAGATTACGTTACGTAGTTTCTATATATAACACGAAAGTATTTATCTCCCATCCTGTTCTACTGACTCAAAAAGATAAGGGCACCTTTACGCTACCTTCAGTTACACATAAATCTCCTAACCTGTCTTTAGTTCCTATTTATTTCATTGAGCAACGTGAAAGCTCACACATTCCTAAAGACAAATTAAAACTTTGTCTGTCTACTCCGTTGAAAACGGGCAAAATAGGTGAATGTTGTTAGAAAAAAAAGGATTGGCATAGATTGAGTTGCAATGTCATTGCGACTTTTATTTTCCTTGAAGAGGATTAGATATCTCATATCATTAATTTTTATAGCATATATCCAACTGGGCATTAGGTTCCAGATGACTGAATTAATTACACAAGATTCTATTTTATTGGAATAATACCTGCATCTATGGAGAGGTGTGTTTCTAGTAACTTTCTTCCAACTTTAGCCCCATTATACGTAAAACAGCATAAATATTATAAATAAATACTTCTTCAATACAATTTCTCACAGCAATTACAGTGCAACATTTGACAGATAACCCAGAAATTATTTATCATTATACTTTGCTCTTAATCAGATCAGTTCAATCATAGGAACTCAAGTATTATGAGTTAACCTTCTTTATACAGATAGAATTAATTTTCTTCTTTCTTTAACTCTTACGTAATGTGGCTAACGACTAACCTCATTAACCTGCTTGATATGCAAACTGTCACAAAGACTTATTTACTTGTGCAGGAGATGATTTGTTATACTTTTGTGGAAATAAATTATATAATTTGTACGCTGTCCCAGTTTTCAAAAGGGGCATTAAAGAAGGCCATTGAAAAATAGTACCGGAAATATATATACACTGTTGATAATAATAAATACACACATGAATACACACACATATAACTGTTGATATTTCTACCTAAATAGTACGGGTATTGACAAAGTATATAATGTTGACATTGCAGAACGCATAAATATATAAGTATATAGATAGATATGTAATAATACATACTGATAGCAACACAGACATAGACATACAGAATAGCGAATGCAGAAGTCACCGATATTTCGACCTTGACTGAAAGAAGAAACTGTTGTAAAAAGACAATGAATATATTTCACGATGCTTTATTTTTGTGTGGCGCAGGCGAAAAGATGGAAACAAAGAGTCGGATATTGAAATTCCAGCTGATTTAGTGATCGGGGCTGATGGGGCACACTCTGCATTGCGGCAATGCATGCTCAAACGTCCATTGACTAATTTCAGTCAAACATACATTGAACACGGCTACATAGAGCTTTGCATCCCGGAAACCCCTAATGGAAAAGTTTGTCTACTTCCTATTTATATATGCTTTTGATTTTAATTTAATTAATTCCTTACTAATATCATCTGCCTAGAATATTTTATACTTATTTATCATGTAAGTAAGCTACCCACAGCTTTCTCCCTTATTCTAAACCCATTAACATCATCTACATGATTCAAGTGAAGTGTCTTAGTTGACTGTCTACTTAAATCCAACTATCTGTTTTACAAACAGCATTTTATAAAGCTGCATGGTTGCTGAAGAAAATTCATACTAGTCTCAGTCTCTCAATATATTTGTACATAGGACAAGTGCAGACACAAAGTAATTAATTGAGGCATCGTAAGTCAAACGATCTCCATTCCATTAGTCTCACATCACCTCATCTGTACTGTAAAGTAAAACGTATATAAAACGCATGTAATATTGAATGCAATTTTTGAGACTTGAGAAAGTGTTGGTTTGGGTAGGTTATGTAATGCAGTTTGTTGCGATTATGTATGGCAGACAAATTCGTTACTTTGGCATTGCGAGCAAATATGTACATATACCAACGAGTACGTACTCTTGCGACGCCAAAGAATGACAGTTCTCACATTAGTGTTGAATAGATGATCTCAGTCTCAATAGTTTTCCTCTTACTACAGCTCTCGTAAAAATCAATGAACTGGAAGAGTAAGCAAGGCTATCTAATATATCTTTCTTTTTGATGCGCTTATTCTCTCCAGCTATCAGTTGCACTGTAACAAAGAAGAAAAAGAATTTGCTCGAAAAGTTGGTAAACTATTTACAATATAGAACTATTGTTTGTAACAGGAGAATTAAGCGTAACTTCTTTTTTATTAAAACCACATTAGTTGTTGGAATCAGGTCGCTTATTTTGGCGAGAATATTTTTAAATATTTGCGAACAGTTTTCAACTTTTATTGAAATTCTAGTGGCAACACAGCAATATTACTTAGATGTTCTATCTCAATATACTATTATATATATGTACATATACTATATGCAAATAACATTGAAACATTTTGTGATATATAGTAATCCAATAAAAACGAGTGCAACAATTTCATAAATATATGTTTGGTACCAAATTCATAAACATGTAACAAATAAACTTTTTTATTAACGTTTTATGTCTTTCAGGTTGCATTGCATTTATATTTTACCCGTGAATATTGTCTTATACTGAGACATTTAAGTATATGAGTAGGAGTACTACCTTACCTATGTACAGTAGTATAGCTTCATGCGCGTATAGGAGACCTAATTTACTTAGGTATAGTTATGTTATTGATGTCTCTTATATATAATATTTATGTGCTAATATTGTTACCCTACTACAATTCAAACTTGCAACTGCAAAAATGTTAATATTCAATACAATTACCTATATGTAGAGATGTAAATGTATGCTTACCGTTTGGTTAGAGTAGAGCAAGCACGTTTATGAACAGTAGTATTAGAGATAATTAAGGAATTTTTATTTACTGATATTCGTAGGAAAGTAAATATATACTCTCTGTTACTTTCCAGCATGCCATGGAGAAGAATTATTTGCACATCTGGCCTCGAAATCGTTTCATGCTGATAGCTCTGCCAAATCAAGATGGATCATTCACAGTGACTCTTTTCATGCCATTTGACGTAATGCTCACAAATACTTGAATAAAACTATCATCTCTAATACGTAAAAACTAATATTGTACTGCCATGCCGATTTTCATTAGCAGGATTAATTTAAACACATTTTAAGTAGACAATCAAAATAATACCCAAATAAGATAAACTCATTTTCTACGTTTTCTTTTGAAGTTTGCTGAATATAAGTGTTTAAACTTTCGTTTGTGACCTTTGTGAGTATATTTCAAATTAAAGGACCCCAAAGCAAATCGACGACTTAATTATAACATTAATTAAATACATTGTTCTATGTTCTTAACGATGACAGTAATTTTCCCAAGTGGTCACGTTTAAATTCTTTCTATAAAGGATGAATTTCCTGAAATGTTGAAACAGGAAATCTGTGGATGGCTCCATTAAGATCCTCTGCACCTCTGTCTTCTTTATTAATTACGTTTGCCCAGTGAACTGACAGTAAGAAAGTTTAATTTTCGCTCCTTTGCTAATTGAGTGGAATTCAACATTTGTCAGTTCCCCGCACAATTATCTTACGAGTTTAGCCTTTACAACTTTAACGACTTTGATAACAAGCTAAAACCTCTCTGTTCCTTCCTTACCAAATTAGATTTTCGAGGAACTTCGCTCTCCTGGAGAAATTGAGACGTTCTTCAACCAACAGTTTCCAGATGCTTTGAAGCTCATTGGCAAAGAAAGCTTGGTGCGAGACTTTCTTGCTACAAAACCGTCTCCACTTATATCCGTCAAGGTTATATACGACATAATATTTATTTTATTGTTATGCACGAGTTTGCTGCTTCTGTGAATATAAATATCACAACCGCAAAAAATATGGTGGCTTTACCAGCACAGGTAAATGTCTATGTTTAATCATCCTTCAGCGTCTTGTATGCTTCATGCGCCTACCATTCAATGGAATAACAACATTTCCCATCATTTGTGATTGTGATCTTCCGTCGAGTCAAAGTTTAAAGATTCTTTTTATGTAGTACAAAACATCAAAGGGTACCATTGTGTGCTTAAAAGGCATTTATCAAAAGAATGATGGTATACTTCTTAGGCGTTTACAAACGATAAACATTTATGTATGTAGTATGCACAATATATGCAATAGAGGGTGTCCCCATAACTCATTTTACAGTTTCTTCTAATGAATAGGAAATGTCAGAAGACGAATTGTTAGATACATTTAATTGCAATAAGTCTAATAATAATATATTTTACGCTTACACATGACTGTCTGAGTCTGTATGATGTCTGAGTCATGAGTTTTAGGACATTAAGGTAATAAATAGGAGGGAAAATTGCGGTTGAAATCTTGAGATTATGATTATAGTGAATAGTATTTGCTATTTTTATTTACAGCGCCGATTATGTTTCTAGTCTTTGCGATTAAATATTGATATAACATTTGTCGGGATTACCCTCTTTCTTGTATATGTAGTGTTAAGTTTAATTGTGTTTGTTTTATATATTTTTTGAAATAGTGTTCTCCACTAAATGCTGGTCGTGGGGTTCTGGTTGGAGATGCTGCCCATGCTATGGTTCCGTTCTATGGACAAGGAATGAATGCGGTATGTGAGATGACACCATTTATTATTTTCATTGGAGATTATAATTTACCTTTCTGTGATATTATTGTGATTCTCGCCACAAGTTAGTAAATATAGAGTAGGTATTTTCGGGGCATATAATAATATATCACTATGACGTATTGGGCATTCTATATTATCAGTGACAAACACTTACTAGTATTGCGTTGGCATACACATACAAGAGTGAATAATTTTATGATTATGATCATCGTAGTTCACATTTTTATCCTGGTGAAAGTTAACTTCCACAATTTTAGTGGCTTTTTATAAATTAATTACAAATACCAAAAAATAATCCATTTTATTCATATATTATAAGTATCCATGTTAATACCTGTATCTGTAATATAGAGATAAACGCAATGTCGTTATTTATTCACGGAAATCTCCAAAAAAATATTACATATTGCATATCAGACTCCTGAGACTGATTTATGTACTAGACTATATATTACGGCTAGTAATAGGTACTTACCATTGTTTTTATTTAAAGAAGGAAAAGTGCAGCTTTTAATTACGTAAGACTTAACCCCAATTATATTCCACAATTATGACTAGTCTATAAGTTCCGCTTGGATACGCAAAAAGTTTGGTTATTCTATTCAAAATGTAAATTCAAACAGATCTGTTAACTATTTAATATATAATTCTTCATATATGACAAAACTGGCCTCAATCGTCAAAAGTAGTTTGATGCATATGACGCAACTTTAAAAAATCACGAGTGATTAAATGCATATTTGCCTGATAACTTACAAAAAAATCCAAGTATATTATATTGCAAGATTGCAACTAGGGATGCCGTTTGTATATATACACCGACCGAAGTATATAATATATATATATGCGGGTTATAAAAATGATTCCATTCCTTACATGAGACGAGAGACATTCATTGTTATGTGTCTCACGGCCTACATAGATACAAGTAGGAAGTGTGTCGGTATGGCGAATACTTTTGGTAAAATTAAGTTGAATGCTTTGGAGCACTCGTAAGTAAACAAGTAAATAACACACATACGTAGATTAGAATGCTTGTAACTTTATACTCTATTCTACAGCTCTATAAATTGAATTATAGGGCTGTAGTGTTAGTAAGAGCCGCAACGTAGTTTCTACAAAGCACACACGCCTGTAAAATATTTTTGTATTGGAACGTGGTTCAAAGTTAATGATTTAATGAAATTTCTTTGATGCACCCACCTCCGTACATACGTATACAGATAGCATAGAGACAGATATATTTTGTTCATGTCATATTTTTATTTTTGTACAAACTTTGCCGAAAGGAAGATTAGAGTCGTGTCGAGGAGAAGAAGGAGGATAAGTATTAAATTATTTTGTGTGTGATGATGATGTCATTGGTTTGCAGGGCTTTGAAGACATTTTCGTGCTGGACGATTTGTTGTCAAATTGGGGAAACGAGGACGTGGAGAGCTGTTTAAAAGGCTTTAGCAAGATTCGGAGTGCTGACGCTCAAGCAATTTGTGAGCTCGCTATGTACAACTATTTGGAAATGAGACATTTAGTCAACCAAAGGGGATTTTACTTTAGAAGAATTATTGACTTGCTGCTAAATAAGGCATTTGGAAGAGCCTGGGTCCCTTTGTACAACCACGTCACTTTCTCCAGCACGCCCTACTCACAATGTATAGCCCACAAAAAGTGGCAAGATGATGTAAGTTACTCCTTTTCTCCAGCAGTTTTCTATTTGTCCTACTTTGCTACATCATCCACTCAGTCAAAGTACTCAGTATTCTACAGAGAGGTTCAAATGTCCTTTGTACTTACTAAGTAGCACTTGCCACATGAGACACCAAATTGCTTAAGCCGACTCTGGCTCAATGAGTGGCACTTTATTCAAGTAACATTAAATTTATTCTACACATGCCTCCTTAGTAATTGTCGTGAATGCGTTGACCATTCCCCCATGGTGTGTAAGCAACAAAGGTGTGCAATTTAAATATTAGTGTACTGTTAGGCTTTCTCCACATCTTACAATTCAGAAACTCTTTATGAAGGTGTAGGTTTGGCATTTTAATGCGTTTAAAGCTAAAAAAGAATAATTTGGAACAAAATTATGGATTAAAGGAGGGAATTTATAATTTTAGTTCCGTGGGCACACTCCCATAGCCAGACTGAGTTGGAGAAAGGTAGTAAATAAATAAAAGAAATTTCAGGGAACTAATAAATCAGAAAAATTGTAAATTTATTATGCTTTAAAATTTGATTTGTTGTAAAAAGTGAAATGAATTATAAAGTATTTAGACAATGCTTAACATTTTTCGTCTACTTAATATCACAAACTTTGAGTGATAAGAAAAATTGTCTCTCGAAACTGAAAAGCAATCCTCTGTTAGATGGTAAACATATGTCTGGTGAAAGTGCAATTGCAAAATAATTTTGACCATCCCTGTTGACAATAGAATGCGAAATCTAAGGCAGTAGACTACGGACGAGGACAAGAGTATTCTAGTACTCTCCTCCGCTTCAGCTCAACTCTCTTCTTCTTGACTTGATTAACGTTGATTTTGCTACCAGCACTATGCTGAGTTGTTATTTTCTCTTCTTTCTTACTTAAGTAAGGAAGGAAGGAAGCAGGGCGCCGTGCCTTGTGCATCGTGTGATAGGAACTAAAGCTACACTCAGCTCAACTCAACTGAATTCAACTGACTCACTGATTCAATATTACATTTAGGTCCTGCGGAAAGTTAGACGCTATACACTGGGGGCTCTGCTGGCAACATGTCTCCTTTCTTCATTCATTTATCGGGGAAAGTTCATGTCTCTAATATCTATTGAAGGTGGTCGTCTCTGGGAAACTTTCTTCCGCAAGCCACTCAACTAGTTTCCTTTCCAGACTACACACAGTCAAACTTGGAATGCTCTTTTATCATTATCCAATAGAAACATTTATTTACTATGTTGTTACATCTCTGTATGTACATTAGCAATACATAGAAGCATTTCTGTCTTTTACAGATACTAACATTTTTAAAATACCATGCATCCTCATCCTCCCACTATTGTAGCGAGCACGTGCTACAGAATACACTTTCTTAATACATGATTACCCAATGCACTAATCGATTCTCTATTTTAATAATTTCTCCATCGCAATTATGAGCAATCTTCATGTAATTCATTACTAATACTTACTTTTTAGAGTCCCTTCAATGCAATACAATGGTATGACGGTTGTATGTACATATAATAATAATTTGTTTCTCCAAATATGAAAATAAATGTTCTATCAAAGTTAAATATTTCACCGTAATTCTTCGGTTTTTATTTCAAGCATATAATTTGTATATAGGTAAAGGAGTACAATAAATAAATAACGACATAAAATAACTCTACAGAATTACTATTATTGTGTAGTACATAGGATATGAAAATATCTGTTGCACTTGGGACATATAACAAATTATTTGTTTTGAGTGAAAATATACTTAAATAATTGTCCGGAAATTGTGTGATACTTAAATGGTAACTAATTAAAATGCAACATAATTTGGTATAGTATACACTATTACAATATAGTGTGATATGCATTGTATGACATACAAACACATTAACATACCTAATCTTAATCTGGAGTTTGATCTAAGTCTGAATGGTATTAGTATTATCTAGACACCTCTGTGTTTTTGTTATCTAAGTACAATTAGGGGATTTTTCGTGCACACTCCAGAAAGAATTTTTTTTCCATTAAACTTAGTATTAATCGATTCAATATTATTATGCTAGTACAAAAAATAAAATAGTAGACTCTGGAGATTTCTAGTGATGAAATTCGAATTCAACACATTCGACATGGCCTAGATAGGCTAAGATCCGGAATCCTGGTGTTGGACCCAGGTAGCATTCTTGCTGACCCTATATTATACCATTACCCTATCTATCATACCCATGCGTCTAAGATCCGCAATACCTTCCTATGCATGTCACATAAGTTTATACCACGTATTTTTTTATATACACTTTCCTTCGCCATATCGTCCCATGTATTTACCAATACATATTCTTTCACCATACCTTTATGTGTTTACCATTTAATAATGTGCTTACTTACTACAAGAAGCATCAAAAATTTCACTTCATTAAATATTTTGTTTTATTTTTTGGCTACATAATCATATCTAAGCTTTCTTCAAACTACCGTATTAAAAATTACATTTTCTAGCAATGCCCCCTCATGTATAGTTACGTATGTAAAACGCATAAATATATCTGTGTTTAGCAAAATGAGATTTAAGTACACACGACCATAATAACGTTTCACTACTACTGCCTTCATTGCATTAACAGATTTGACCTTCATTGGCTAACAAAACAGAAATTCTTAAGTGGTAGGCGCCCAAGCTGCTTCTATAAATATTTATTCCTCCATTATTCTCTCGTTAATGTAGTCTTGGCTTAGGTATGTCATATTCGATTAAAAAAGCAACTATGACGTGAGTGTTTTATGATGTTTAAATACCAAGCACCAACCGACTATACTTTGGTATATCAGTTTATACAGTTCCTGTGTTAAATAACTAGGGTATGTATGTATAATTTACTTACATAATAATACACTCACACCACATTAAGATTATCGATGATCGCGTTCATATGCATAACTACTGTTTAATAGCCTTTCGCTAACAATTCTCCCTTGGCCTTTCATCTTAAATTGTGGATATGCACGGACTATTCAATTTACAGTCATTAGCTCATCTTTCAGATTCACTATTATTCAGAGTTAACTAAAACTGATAATGTGTATGTAATACGTCGTATTTGTAACCATTGTAAACAAAATATTTCTGACAGGTTCAATATTACCGTAAAAACTCAATAGTAGTGACGGGACTTATATAAAAGACATAGGTTAATGTGAATTCCGTAACTAATGTCTGGGATTGCACAGTGTTGTGCTGTTAATCAGTCTTGCCGTGTAAATATAATAAAATTATCATTATTTTAGCATTCATTTGTAGGCACGAGTTGAGTTGGAATGCAACATATTATAATATCTTTAAACTTTGAAGACGCCAAACCAAACTGTGCTTACTGCAAACGTTTGTAAATAGTAAATCAAATTAAACATTTTACAAATCTACAATTGTCGCCACTAAAAGAGTAGTAAGTTTTAGTAAGTTTAGATTATATATAATTCTGGTAAATAGGAATGCATTGTTGGATATGGTGCAAATGTACTCAAATATAGCTCATAAAATAGACTTTTTAAAGGGAACAGCATTGTTGCATATATGTTTAACTAACTGATTACTTATAAATTATATTACATATAGGATGGAAGCACGGAGCCAATTAGTTGTATAGAAAGAAATGAATAATCCCAAGTTGTGAGTTTGACTTCAGCCGAGGTGGACGTGTCCTCTCTTCCTTCTTGGCCATGTCGCGCCGTGCTGTGGTGTGTGAAACTCGGTGGGTCGGTAGCCTGCAGTACGAGCGAACCACATACCATTCAGCGAACGGCG